>CAEGAF010016819.1:0-11419 GCA_903067075.1 Micropoecilia bifurca
ATGTTAATGTGACTCTGTAGTGTTGAATTTAACACCAGCTGACTTGGACACATATAGACACTTTTGGGTGTTAATTCAACACTGGCAATTTTACTGTGCAGACGGCGTTTTTTTTTTTTTTTACCAAAGTCCAGTTTGTTGGCTTGTTTACCTTCACACCCCCAAAACAAACTGAACTTTGACTAGACAGCCTGGAGTTGGACTCTAAACAGGGTTGAATGAAAGCTGCCTTACAGTCGGTACTAAGTTCTGTTTTCTGTTAACAGTCAGAGAAAATATTCTGTAAAATCATCTTTTATTGAAACAAACCTGGAGGGTAGCCTTGATTGTTTCCTTTCGTCTCCATGGCAACCAGTCAGCTGTGCAAAACGCCTGGGTTGACTTAGCTCCGCCTTCGAGGTGCAGCTCCCCCCCCTCTCTGCTCCTTCAGACTAGCCAGCAGCAATTAGCAAACAACTGCTGGCTGCTCAGAGCATCGCTGGTAAAAACGTTGTTTAAGGGTTAATAGAGGAGCCATGTTGGGACGACTTAAAGGAGGCGGAGCTTCAGAAAGAGCAGGAGCTTCTTAAAGAGACAGAGGCGTAAAAATCAGGAATTAAAGTTTCTTTTAAGTCATAATTGGTAGCATTTTATAACAACTGAAGGTAACATAGTTACATGATTGTGCTATAAAAATCTTTCAGCACTGCATTACAATCTGATTGTGGTCTGGACTTTGACTGGGCCGTTGCATTGATTCATGTATTTTCCAACATTTCTGTTGTGGTTCAATTGACCCAGTTTGAACTAGACTTTAGTTGCCCTCTAGTTCTCTCCCATCATGGCGTCAGAAGTTTATTTTCTATGGTTAAGGTTTAATTTCAGCCATTTTAGAACCGAATAAAAGCCAAATAACTTCCTGATGCATCAAATATTAAGAACTAAAAGAGGGCGGAGTTATTTTTACTATGATTTTACTCAGAGCGCCTCGTCGAGAAGCGAGCTGCTGTGCTGCTTAGAGACTCATATTCCAGTTATTAGCATATGCATATGTATTGTAGAGGATGTGGACTTAATCCCCCCAACAACCTCCTGCTGTCAGACTCTCACTGAAGCAGCAGGATTAATCCATCACCGGAAACATTTCCCCCGAAAACGCAAACCTTCACCCAGTTCCCTGCAGCAGTTCAACACGCTTCAGCTTCAGTTCATATTCAGAACCACCGTTACTCCAAAACAGAGGGAAAGCGAAGCTCTGAGCCGTTAATGCAGCAGAGCTGATGATAAACATGCAGAGAGTAATTGAATATTCAAAGAGCCGAACCTCTGAGCAGAAAACCTGCTGGGCGCCCAGAGCAGCCGACACCAACGATCCTCCAGCCGGGAACAAACGGGGATTATGAGCCGAGGCAGAAACACGATTCACATTTCCTGCTTTATTCACCTAATTCTGATTGATTGTTAATATTAGATTGTGAAGCAGCCAAGTGCTTTGGTCAGTAATCGGTTTTTTAAATGGAAATTAGCATCTTTTTGTGTGTTTCTGCAAAATGTCAAACACTTTTAGGTTAAATTAAAATGCAGAGTAAAAATGCCGGTGTTGAATTAACACCCAAAAGTGTTAAAGTTAAATTCAACACTACAGAGTCACATTAACATTTACAACAGTGCTGGTGTTAAAATACATTAAAAGTAACACCAGTGTAGAGTTGATCACAACACATAATGTGGTGTAAACAGTAAATAATTGACCCACAAGGTGTCAATATCAATCAAATCTTCAAAACAAAAGAAATGGAAAGTTTCACTTTTCTTAAACCCATTTCAGTATATAGACCAATGTTCATTTAACAAAAATATGGGAGTCAATCTTTTAACACTTTCAAAAGTGTTACTTTAACACCTACTGACTTGGACACAAATAGACACTTTTGGGTGTTAATTCAACACTGGCATTTTTACTGTGTAATTATAGAAAAGAAAAGCTGAAACTTGACCCCATATAATGTCTGAATAGATCCAAAATAATTATATCAGTGGCTGAATTATGGAAATTTAGAATAATTTGATAACTCACTATTTAAAATTATAAAATTAATAGTTTTTAAATGTATTTTCACCGTTTGGTTTAAATTTTTTACATTTTCAGAATGTTTCTGCTGATTTTATACAGAAATCTAAGAATTTGTACATTAGCTGAACTGAATGTGGGATTAATGCAGAAGAAAACTGTTGACCTCATTTTCAGCGTTAGCATGCTAACACAAACATTAGCATAAACTAGCTTCGGTTATAATCTACTGTCTTCAATTTGTACCAAACAAAATACAACGATTTATCAGAAATAGCATCGCTAAGGAAGCAGTTTAGCATCTTTAGTTTACAGCAGGAGCTCACAGACAGTTACCATAGTTATTCTTTAAAATTGCTTAATCAATACTTCTTATTTTAAAATCTTATTATTTTTATTGATGCTCACACATCTTGTCAAAGAAAACATATAAAACATGTTAAATAACTCCAACAGCCTGAGTAAATGCAAAGTCATGCCCTGCCTTAGCGTAACATTATTGGACTGAGTTTCTACCATGCAGTTATTTATAGATTCAATTAGAAACTCATTGAAGTTATGAGAGTTTCACATTTCTGTTCGTTCCTCATTGATTTGGTGAGCAGCTCCACAGATGGACCTTACCAAGCTCCACCCAGAAACGCCCCTGGAAAGTCCCACTGACTACATGTCTCATATTAACGGCTTAGCTGCTATGTGTAAACATGGCATTTTTTGTTCAACTGACTCTCTGCAGAGTATTTGTGAGACGATTAGTGTAACATTTCTGCCGGATTTTCACAAAATATCAGCCACGACATGACAGGGGAACCAACAAGTTCATGTCATCTTTTTTGGACGACATCAAGGTGTTTTAGCCACATGATGCCTCCAACATTGTGGCATCACAGCTAAATGCTAGTGGTCGATGAAGGAAACAGCAGATCCTCAGCATAAATATAGCTGTGGACAAGATCACTGACGCCTATTGTTCTTGAAGGCTGGGTAAGTCGGACATTCATAGTTTTGAGGGGTCGAATGTGCCTAGGAGTTAAACATGGTACTCGGTGCTAGTGTGGCTAACATGATTAGCATGGCTAACACAATTACAGTTTAGTAAAAAGCCTTTTCAGGTGAAATAAAATCTTTAATGTGTGTCAGATACAGTACATGTTGCATATTGATCTGTTCATCTAACGTAAGACTGTAACAGACAGGATTCAAGGTGTAGAAGTTGTATCGGTTCTGTCATTATGCTGTACTTGGCTAAAAGGTTTTCATAATGGATGTGTTTATTATTGACTTTCTTTATTTCATTCACTTAACACAAAGAGAGCAAAGCAATAATACTTACACCAGCAGACAATCCTTTGTTCTTATTGATCCCATGATGGTGGAGCTGCAAATGCATCGTGAACAAGCTTTGATCCAAGCAAGGCTTTTCGTTTCAGATTTTGGAAATCTGTGAATTTTAGTTCCACAAATATGACCAGGATACCTGACATCACCTGTACAGATTCCCCACTGATGGTGGAGAACCATTGTTTTTGACTCCTGACGCTAAAACTTTCTGCCGGTCTGCTAGTCCACAATGTACATTAGCTTGAGTTTGTGAGATGCTAACCCACTGATAGCTGCGCTGTGACGTAAAATGGGCATTAGCCAATGAAACACGGCCCCTGTGGTAAGGTCTGTAAAGCAAATAACAGATTCAGCTCAACTTATGGTCACTAAGTAATTCCTGCTGCTCTGCCAGTCAAAGTGAAACTGGGATAAAGGCAGGAAGTTATGATGGGACTGCAGAATGAAGTGTGTGTGTTGGTGGATAACTTGGCATTAAATCTCATTAAGGAGTGTGGATGAGAGCCAAACACACACACACACACACACACACACACACACACACACACACACACACACACACACACACACACACACACGGGTAATTTAATCATCACTGTAGCTCAGCACACTCTCCCATCCGGCCGTTCAGATGCTTCTGGCTCCGTTTGGCGGCGCATCCCATGATAAGTCCGTTTGGACAAACTCAGATTTATTGCCTAGTTTTCGGAAAGTAGAGCCTCTTTTTACAAACATATTTTTGTATTTTTCTGCAAACGATTAATAAGTAATTATCTTTCTGTGCTTTACCAAAAGCAGCAGTTAATTGTGAGAGTTCAGAAAACAAATTAAACGCGGTGAGCGGACAATGAATCACCGGCAGCTGAGTCTAGTAAAAACAGTTTCTAATTGTTGTGCTGGGCGGCTGCCAGGTTTCTACCCCAACAAGTTTCTGCTCGGATAATTAAAGCCCCATTATCAGGGAGAAAAAACTGTTTTCTGTAGAAACGTTCCAGCAAATCTCACTGGAGAGATAAAATCTTCTGATAATTATTCTTAATCTAATATTAAAAAGTACTGGAAGATCTTTATCGTCTCAAGACAAAAATATGGAGCCTGAAAAACATAATCTAGTGAAACGATGAGGATTACTGAGATTATGAACGTACTTAAAGGGCCGGTTGACCCAGAATATGTTGATAAAACCCATTAAAAACAGCTAAAATATTAATAAATATGTCTCTACATTCAATATGTCCTAAAATGTAATAATATTGAACATCTTTTATGTAATATTAATTGCTTTGTGATATTTTTGCAGTAAATATCAGAGTTTGTGGAGCTTAGATGGATTTTGAAATATTTGCTTTTACATTAGGAAATTTTCTAGAGAAACTGAAATTTTTGAAATTAGTCTCAAAAATTTTCTAGAAAAATTCAGAAATTTCTCAGTTTGAAAAAAAAACAAGGAATTAAACTTTTGAAACTCAGAAAGTTTCCCTGTTTTTTCTAGAAATTTCCTGGGATGAATATCAACATTTCAGAGTTTTTTGGTCAATTTAACTTTTTCCCAACCTTCTACAAATCAAAAACAATCTGTAGATAGAATCACACAGAATTAGAATCCTGAATTGAAAGCCTTATATTATTTATATATATATATATACACACACACACACACACACACATAATATTGGTCCCAATATTTTTCCGTACATGTGTATTAATTGCATAATTTAGCAGCAAAAAAGGCTTTTAAACTGATTGGTTTTTGATCAACCTATATATTTTTGGTGCCAATTTCATGTCTGCTGGGTAATTTTGCAGCAAAAAAAGGACTTATAAATGTGACTAATTTTAATATATTTTAATTGCGTCCTGTGTTAATGTTTGTGATTTTCCCACTAGACGTCCAGGGATCAGTCTAAAACAATTAAAGTTTTATAAGAGTTGATTTCATTCCAGAAGCTCAGAGTTTCTGATCTGTTTTTCAGCGTTTTATGATTTACCGTCACTTTGTAAGATGTTATTGAACCGGTTGCACCAGATTTGACGTTTCCTTCCCAAACAGGGATAATAAATTGTCCAGTTTGGGAGGCAATAAGTGGTAAACGTCAGCAGCCGCCGTTCAGAGGTGGAGGTCTTGCTCAGTTTTGTTCGGATGCGTTCTGCTCGTGTGAATTGCTTCAATAATGTTTTTATTAATCATATTTCAGTCTGAGACTTTTATTTTGTTGCTTTATGAGAGCTCTTTTGCCTCTCGGTTCCTATGAATAATACATTTATATAGTTCCAGCATACAGTTTTAATGGGTCGGCATCAATCTGTGTTTCATAAGCCATAAACCTGGAGTGCAAGTCATGTTTCTACCTTTCTGGGAAATAAACTGCAATGAACTAAAGAACATTTCATACAGCACATTTCCAATGACTGCAGCTAATTTAGATTAATAAATAGCTGTACTTTTATAATAATTCTGCTTGCTTATGAAAAATGGTCAAATCAAAACACATGCAGGCTTGTGAAACGGAAACAAACATAATAAACTCACATTTTCAGTGATTTTGTAGAGATCGAGTCTTTATTGTAGGAATGATGACATCTTGATGATGAGCCTAAAGTCATGCGGTTTTAACAGTGAGATGGTTTTTCCTTTACGATGTTTTCACAGCTGATAATCAGGTAGATTCGGTTCAATTGGGACCAACATTTTATCCGTTTTCAGCTGCGATTTTCTTTCTCTCTACACTTAGTCAATCACTTTGAAAAACCTGTTCCCCTCCTGGCCTGTAGGGGCGCTGCAGCAAGAACCAACCTGTTCCCCTCCTGGCCTGTGGGGGCGCTGCAGCAACAACCACTGAAGGAAACGACATGAAAACCTCTTGGCCAACTTCCTGCTTCACAAAATGTAAACACACGGTGGTGGCGTCAGATTTCAGCTGAAGGGTTTTTCCATCTGCATTTCTTTTGACCATCTAATTACACAAGTTGGGATTATGAAATTCACCAAGTTTGAAAAATCTCGTTTTGCGTTTGGATGACATGGTTGTTTTCAGCTGTGTCAGAATTTGTGCTTTTCGCAAAAATCCAATGGAAATAATTTATTAGTCAGACAAATCACATGATCAACAACCAGATGTTGCTACTGATGGAAATGACAAAGACGACAACAGGAAGTGACTTAATGTGTGATTTCAATTGCTTTATCTAATGAAAACTTACCAATTTCAAAACTATGTTTTTTTTTGCATCAGTGGAATATTGACAAACTTTTCCTCACATTTGTAATGAAAGCATTTTTTTTGTGTCTTTGGTAACAGACCACAATCCATTTCTTCTGTTAGTGCTGCTAACGTGTTTGTTTTGGTTGTATTTACCCACAATGCCCTGCTCTGTGGTCCACTTCCTGCTTTCGGAGCGGAATCCAGTCTGCTTGGCGTTCATATTTGTATTCAAACTGAACCAGGGTTCACTTCAACTGAGGGACAAGCTCCTCTAGTTTGATTATGCCAAACAGACCAGATGCCGCTTAAAAAGCAGGAAGTGGATTATGACGCAGGGCATTGTAGGTAAATACAATCAAAACAAACGCGCTACCATTTTGCTACTGGGAGAAAAGACTCATTGACTTTAACCAAAGACAAAAGATAAATCCTACCATTTTTGTTTCCATTTCATTAAGAAGAAGTTGCTTTCAGTGTCTCCGGAGGTTTTTGTGTTGTTTCCTTCAGTGGTTCTTGCTGCAGCGCCCCCACAGGCCAGGAGGGGAACAGGCTGCTCAGAGGGTTTGGTCGGTTTTACAATAAAAGTCTGATTAAACTGAGTCTAAAGAATGATCAGATTTAAAAACAGCCTAAATCTCATAAAGAATCAGGCTGTAAAATGCAGCAGCAAGGAAATGTAGAAAAACATCAAACCTTTTAATTTTAGCATTCATTTTGGCGAGGCATTTTTTAAAGAATGTCTCTGAGGTTTTCATTAAAAACATAATTTTTGAAGATTCAGGAAGAGAAGCTGCGTTAGCTGATTTATTTGTAGATAAAAGGTCAAATCTGTATTTTTTCCTGACCATTGGACGGATATTTAAGTTGCTGTGCAGCATTTCTCCTGAAACAGCAGAAGCCGTGTGATAAAGTCAGAGTTGGGTTTTCCAGCATGTCACCTCATCAGGACTGGAATAACAGAATAAACGCTCAGACGTGGCTCATGCTGCCACATCGATCTGCTCGCTGTTTGATGAGGGATTTCTGCACTTATTTCAGACGGAGCTTTAAATAACCAGGTTAAACCCGGAGGACCGGCTGGCTGGTTGAAGGTCAGAGGTCGTCATGCAGAATGAAGCCTCTTGTGGAGGTTTGAAGGGTTTTTTCCTCCCTGGTGATCCTGAAACAGACGGAGTGAATTAAGTGGTTTTATCTCTGTTTTCATTGGCTGTTAGTTAAAGGCGTTAAAATGTTTCTCTATTGAAGTTTACAGCAGAGTAAAGTAAAAGCAGTGTTGTATAGTAACAAAGTAAAAATACTTCACTACTTTAAGTATATCTTGGAGTACTTCATACTTTCCTCGAGTATGAAAATTTTTGATAACTTTCACTTTTACTTCACTATATTTCTGAACTTAATTTCATACTTTTACTCCGATACATTTTCAACGTGTGGTTTAGTTACTTGCTACAAAAAGCGAGAGAGAGAAACGCTGGTGTTTTGACCCACCTACTGATTGGCTGCTACAAAGTCGGACACTAATGGAGCCCCGTACTACATGAACCACATATGCATATGTGGTTCATGTCAGAAGCTGGTTCAGTTGTAAAGCAGGTTAAGTTAACCTTGTAGGTGAAGCACCTAATTTTCTTAACTAAATTATGCCTGCAGGTTTATCTATTAACAGGTTTAATTTTGCCTGCACTTGGTTGTGTTTATTACTTTAACTGTATTTGACAAGTTTACCAAAATATAAAAAATGTCATTCAAACTGCATTTGTGTTGTTTTACTTTTTACTTATACTTTTCGTTACATTACTTGAGTTCATACATTTTTACAGTAATTTCCATACTTAAGTACAAGACGTTTCAGATACTTTAAGACTTNACTTGGACTTTTACCAAAGTCATATTTTGGAGAGGAACCTAAACTTTTACTTGACTCTGAGATTTCAGTACTTTATACAACACGTGGTAAAAGTCAGATAAATTCATGTTTACTGACTGTATACAAAGTGGCTCCCACCACCAGGGGGCGACCAAGAGCATAATTTACAACGTAATATATTGGAAAAGCTGTACTTATTATTTATTGCTCAAAAGAATCGATTTATAGAACCAATCAATTAATTGAATGTTTAAAATGATAAGAATAATTTTCATTTGCATGATTTATTGTTTTTCTAAATCTGGATGCTTAATTACTTAGATCGTTTTGTTGTTTTTAAGTCTGAACACTCCAGTTAACGATTAATCGATTAGAAAATTTGTTGATTTCATTAATGGATTAATCATGATTAATGGTTTCCGCCTGATTACTAATAATAATCACAGACTGGAGGTCAAAGAAACATGCAGACCAAGAAGATAATAAAAAACAACCGAAATCAAGCTAATAAAGTCGTCACAATTTAAAAAAACATAAAAGGCCTTTTGTGCATTTTAAAACTTCTCAATTTAAATGGTAAATAATAAAACTTTAAAAATAAAGAGATAAGATTAGTCAACTGAATATTTGACATAATTTTTACTTTTTTATTTTATTTGTAATAATATCTAAATTAATGGGTAGCAAAGTGCTGTTGCTATGGAAACGACTTGGATTTTTTAAAGTTTGACGTCAAAAGTAGTTCATTAAAGAAATGACATAAAATCCTGATTTCAGTTGCAATATTTCAGTCTTTTAGACAACAGCAGCTGAAATGAGTTAGAAAAATGTGACATTTTAAAATAAAAGTTGCTCATTTATACAGTTTCTTCTCAGACGTTAATAATGAAGCAAACGGTTCGGACGAGTCGATTTGTAACGTTTTGCTTTGGGTTTGAAATGAGAGACGATGTTCAGAGGATGAATGAAATCTGGAGCTGCTGTCATTATAATGTGAAGCGGCTGCTGCTGCTGCTGTGACCTTGTTTTAATTGGCTGTTGGTTCTGTTTGTTTCCAGCCCAGCGGTACTGGGGTCAGTCTCCGTCTGCACCGGTTTGTGAGCAGAAAGCTGAAAAGTCGGGTTGATATCGACTCTACAGCGGCTAATGGTTGCAAACCAGCACATGTGAACTCAGTGGAGACTCCAGCAGCAGAACCACGGTCATAAAGTCCCATATTGATCCGTTTTCTCATTGGTCTGCAGCTCTGGTTCAGAGCAGCTGAGCATAAATGGCAGTAATATGTTTTCATCTCCCTTCAGATGAACTTCGCGCTTTAATTAAGTGTAAGTTTATCTCAACATTAGCTCTGCTAATGCATTTAGCATAAGCTAATGCTAAAATGCTATAAAAACAGGGTAATTAGCAAACGCTAAAGCTAAAGTGCTATAAAAACAGGGTATTTAGCAGAAGCTAATGCTAAAGTTATATAAAAACAGGGTATTTAGCAGAAGCTAATGCTAAAGTGCTATAAAGACAGGGTATTTAGCAGAAGCTAATGCTAAAGTGCTATAAAGACAGGGTATTTAGCAGAAGCTAATGCTAAGATGCTATAAAAACAGGGTATATAGCAGAAGCTAATGCTAAAGTGCTATAAAGACAGGGTATTTAGCAGAAGCTAATGCTAAAGTGATATAAAAACAGGGTATTTAGCAGAAGCTAATGCTAAAATGCTATAAAAACAGGGTATTTAGCAGAAGCTAATGCTAAAAATGCTAATTTTGTACCATATTTCTGCTCAGTGTGTTGTATCCACAGACTGTTGCACAGTTTTTAACTGTCCGTATATCAATAACTAAAAGCTCTTTATCTGAAGGATGTCGACATGTTCAGGTCTGACAGTCTGCAGCCGCTTCAACATGGTGGACAGGTTGAATCAGAGCAGGTTGTTGGTGTTCTTAGCTAGCTAACGGCTACTTGTTTCTGCAGACATTTAAAGGAGCGTTTCCTGCAGCTCTTTGTGTTTTAATTGGCTTGTTAGCCATCTTTGTTGGACTGAGCTGGAGTCAGGAGTTTCTGCTCAGAGCTGGAAGCTGGAGATGTTTCTTCCCTCCAGCTGCGGCGTTGATGTTGTTGGTCGTCAGGACGAAGCGCCGCTGCTTCTGCCCGCCGGGTGGATGTAGGCGTGGAGAACGACACCTTCAGCTCGGCGCGTTGGAAGCTGACAAGTCATTAGCAGGACAAACAGTCGGCTGCGTGCAAACACACACCAACACACACACACTCTCACCGCCGGCGGGGTCAAGAGGGGTCACAGGAAGTGACACCATAATAAGTTTCTGTCAGGGTGATCAATGACTACACACACACACACACACACACACACACATAAACACGCTCACCGTCGCTGATGGCAACACATGGCAGCAAACAGTGAATTGTAATTAGCAAACAGCTAAACGAGGCGCTGATCTCATTTTCTGCTCACAATAAAAGGAGTTTTAGTTTTAGTTTGTCTTTATCCGCAGTTATCAGAGAGAAAACAGGAATTAATCAACTTCTGTTTGTCCAACAAAGTTAGTGAGACAATCAGTTTCTGCCTCTGATGGCAGGAGAGAAAGACGGATGGACGGATTTCAGATGTTTGATTTTGAATCTTCTTCCATCCATCCATTTTCTTTACATCCTGGTCCCTCAGTGGGTCGGGAGGAGCTGGTTCCTCTCCAGCTGATGTTCAGGGCGAGAGGCAAGGTCACCTGGACAGGTGGTCAGTCTGTCACAGGGCAACACAGAGACACACAGGACACACAACTAGGGCTGTGTAATAATATCAATATCGCGATATATATTGATATTTTCTTGCCTAGAAAAAAATCAATATTCGTCCTCAAGTATCGTAACGTCCAACTGTCACCTTGTTCCCTCACTGCTTGCTTCACCAGGTCATCAGGCTTAGAGTGATTCCTTCAGATGTTCAGG
>CAEGAF010016825.1:0-40537 GCA_903067075.1 Micropoecilia bifurca
CGGATGGATGATCAGATAATTGGACAGACGGATGGATGATCAGATAATTGGACAGACGGATGGATGATCAGATAATTTGACAGACGGATGGATGATCAGATAATTGGACAGACGGATGGATGATCAGATAATTGGACAGACGGATGGATGATCAGATAATTGGACAGACGGATGGATGATCAGATAATTGGACAGACGGATGGATGATCAGATAATTGGACAGACGGATGGATGATCAGATAATTGGACAGACGGATGGATGATCAGATAATTGGACAGACGGATGGATGTCCCCCTCCTCACCTCCCTGGCTGCTGGCTGGGACGTTCATGGTGGCCAGGATGCTCTGCAGGTCTCTCAGCTGGATGGGCTGCGTGGGATTGGCTGCGGCTGCAGCGGCGGTAGCAGCAGGGATGGAGAGGGTGGAGGCCGTGGGGGAGGGTGAAGACGTGGCCAGGGGGGTGATGGGAGTGGTGGGCACCTGGGTGGAGCCCAGCCGGCTGGCGGTGGAGGTGGAGGTCGGCGTGACGGCGGTGGACGGACTGGAAAACAGGAATCAGATGAGAGTCGGCCTCCATTTGAAGCTGTTTCTACAATGACAACACACTGAGGCACCTGGTGGTGGAGTTGCTGACTGCAGGAACGCTGCTGCTGCTGCTGCTGCTGCTGCCCAGGAGGTTGGCCAGGCCCGGCCCAGCCAGAGCCCCCAGACCGCCTGGCATCAGGAGAAACACACATCACGGCTGGAAGGCAACAATTCATTCATCTAAACCTGATCAAATGAGAGGCCATTTTCTTAAAAACATGAGTTTTCTCTTGTATCAAGAGGAGCGGCCATCTTTCCACAACACAAAGTGCTACGTTTTTCATATGCTGATTTTTAAATAATATATACATTTTGTCAGCTGTATTAAAAATCAAACTGAACAGGAAATTGTACTTGTCTCACATTAGAGTAGAAAATTAAATAAAAAATTGAAACTTTGTCCATTCAGAATCACCGTCTGTTGCTCTTTAAAAGAAAGTTTAAACTTCGCTCCATGAAGTGAATTAACTTCCTCTAGATCAGTGCTTCTCAATTATTTTCTGTTACGCCCCCTAGCAAGAAGAAAACTATTCGCGCCCCCCAGTCCCCTAGTTTAATCTAATAAACAATTAAAGGACAATAATAAATTTATTGTTTACAACACATTATCTCCACTCCTTCACGTACCGATCCCCCCCAGTCCAGTTGGTCCGATGAGCTGCATGAGCTGGTTGTGACTCATGTTACCCAGAAGGCTCTGCAAACCACCCTCACCTTTAGAGAACGAGAAGAAATAACAGTCATGCAGAACGGCAGGTTCATCATCATTTAGTTTAAATAATGGCTATTCTACCTCCCAACGCTGAAAGGTCGTGACCTCCACTGCCGCCGCTGCCCAGAGCGCCTGGGATGGGCGGGTTGTTCAGGTACTCGTTCACTTTGCGGCAGAACTCGTCATCCTTGTCGTTTTTCGGCTCCTGACAACAGAAAATAATAACTAACACACTATAAGTTTTAAGTAACTTCCATTGCTGTCATAATAACAGTGAGAAAAAGTATTCACAGCTTTTGAATTTCAATGCATCTCATTTGGATTTTACAAACCTATGCAAAGTGGATAATAATAAAGTGGAAGAATTACCATCTTAAATTTTTTAACAGAAAAATATCTGAAAAGTGTGATCCACATCTGATTAATCCACCCTGGTATCTATTATTTTATTAATTAATTGGACAGAAAAATGTTTTGTATAAAAAATTAAGCTTTTTTTATACAATACTAGAATACGTATTTTTTTAAAGAAGAAAATAAAAATTTATTGCTGGAAAAGCAATAACAGCATTTATTTAGTAAATCTGAGCCGGGTTAAACTATGCCTCTAGAAGAGATTTGACTAAAACATATTTACAGTTTTGGCTCAGTTACTGCTCTATATATGTTGTTTTATGAGTCTGTATACTCAAGTTAACAATTAATTGACTACTAAATTAGTTGGCGATTATTTTAATAATCAGTTAATCACAATTATTGCGATTAATCGTTTTTGCTATTCAAAAAAATCAGCTCCACGTTTAGTGGAAGTGCCAAATAGCATGAAACAGCCTCTAGACAGCCTGTGAAGGACGACTGCTGCCAAAAATGTTCCAAGAGGAAATTAGTGATGAAGTAGAAAGAGTTTGATGTGTTTTGGCTTCAAACCTGCATCCAGAAGAAGAGTCTCTTAGAGCCGGCTTTAAACTTCAGCACATAGACTCGTCCGGTGGTGCACTGGTTGACCCGTTTAAACTCACAGTCATCAGGGAAGATAATCAGGTCCTAAACGGAGGAACCAAGGTGATATCAGAAAACCCAGCTGCAGGTAAGTTTGGTTAAAAATCCACTCTGCTGCCTACATCATCCACATTCCCGGTGGTGCGGTCCTTCCAGCAGAAGTGGATGAGGGAGTCGTCCGTCTGCTGGATGTAGACCTGACCTTTACGCTTGTCGGGGGTCACTGTGCTGCCCTTCATCGTCATCTTACCGGCCCGAAACTCCACCAGGTATTTGCTGGAGGAGCCGCGGGAGCCGGACACCAGGCTGGGGAACAGAGCGCCGGACGCCATGATGGGGAGGTCGGTCTGCTGCAGGAAGGGAGACACAAACATCTGGAAGGAGGTTCGACTCCACAGCTCAGCTCAGAGCATCAACTCAGCATCGACTTGGACGTCTTGAGATGCAGGGCAGTCGTTTAAAAAAACTACGGTGGGGTTTTAGGGCTATTGTGGCTAGAAAAAAATGAGTAAATTTCCACCTATAAATCACAGAGATTTTCTAGAAAAGACCAAAACTTTTGACTTTGTAAAATCAAAAGTTTGCTAGGAAAAAAAATCAGAAATGTTGAGATTAATCTCAGAAATTTGGGGAGAAAATTGCAAGTTTCTGAGTTTTAAAAGTTGTAAATTTTCTTTTAAAAAAAGAAGAAAAGCCAAGAACATTTCAAAAGGTCGAACATTTTCAACTTTTCAAACTAGGATATTTTCTTGTTCTCTTTACTAAAATTTTTTTTGAGATTAATCTTAAAATTTCTGAGATTTTTAAAACAAACTTTCTACTTTTCAAGCTCAGAAATTTCCTTGTTTTTTCTAGATATTTTTTTTTAAATCACAAAATTGTGATTCTTTTTTTTTGCCAACAGCAAGAAAAAGAATCTTCAAATTTTGGCAAAAACTTGCTCCTCTTTTTTCTTTGTAAAATGGTCCCAATATGCCGTTACATGAAACAAACTTATAAAATAACTGGTGCAAGTTTAAATTTCTCCAGTCTGTGGATGGATATTTAACCAGAGGAAATATCCTATTATCTACAGATTTATTGTGAATTTCTGGTCTTTCAAGTGATTTTTCCAGTATTGTTACTCCTCAGTGTGAAACCTGAACCCATTAAACTAAAAGGATTGTAGAAGAAATGTAAAGAAATAATTTGGAGTCAAAAATTTGTTAAAATCAATCATTTTGAAACTGAAATTAAAAAAAAGTTGAATCATTTTTTTCTCAGTTTCAAGTAATTTTTAGTTTAACATATATAAATATTAATTTTTAAAACTGCTTTCTTCAGTTTCAATATTTTTTTGGTTTACTTTTTTTGTCTGTCTCAAAAATGTTAATTATAAACACATTTCAATCAGTTTAGCTCCACAGAAATTCTGCCACAAAACGTCAAAGCATTATTGGTTTGTTTACGTATTGGTTCAATATTTGACAAATACATTAGCCAAATATCTGAACCTTTGAATTATATACGCTTATCAACGCAGTAAATGAATCATGCAACATACTAAATCCAGGTCCTCTGAATGAGACTCAAGCTGTAAGATTAAAAACAGGTTTGATATTAAAAAATATAAAAATACTCCTGATGTTTAAAGTCACATGTGTTTTTGTTTCACAGCCTACAATAAAAAACACATTTTATCTTGGTGGAGTATTCTGTGGAAACTGATGGTGTGAATGCAGCTGGAAGCAGACTTGTCCCAGTTCTCCCATAAACAGATGAGCTGGACGGAGTCCTGCCGCAGACGGACATGACTCTGCATCCTGCATACGGAGGTCCGTTTCCAGCTCCCAGCCGCCTCCGCTCGGCTGCGGCTTCACATTTCACCCCCACCGACTTACCATCCAGCCAGGGCTGAAATTCAGACCAGAAACCCGGATAAAAACAACATTTATACTCACATTTCTGTCGGAATTAACCTTCAGCTGCAAAACCACATAAGTCTGCGACGCCTGTCGTGATTGGCTGACCAGCGGCAGAGCTTCCTTCTGATTGGCTCAACCGAGCGTCAACATGAAGGCGTTTACATTTGCTGCGCAGTTCGGTAGAGATAACAAAGTTAGGTTGACACGTCAAACTAGAAGGGACAGAAATAAATTTATAATATTTATTATAACGCTGGCAGTGTAATACAATTAAACTAGACTAACACAAAATACGTCAAAGTAAAAGATATAATAAGGTTAACAAAATGCCATCATTTTATTTTTACTACCTAATTAGTTTGATGCGTTTTACATCCGCAGCTGAATGAAAATAAATGTAACCAATGCAAACATTTTACTCCGAGGTTAAACCAGGCGAAAAATGCACTAAGATGCAGATTGTTTTCCAAATTAATTTCTTATTTTCCTTAAGTGTGTAATACACAGAAAAATACTTTAGACAAATTAAACAAAACAAAAATTTTACAAATCATATTAAACTTTTGACTATTAAAATGTAAAATTTTGACAAAAAGTATTAATGCTATTATCAATATTTAGATTTTTTTTAAATAGAATGATATGGAAGTGATTTCTTTATAAAATGTAATACATTTGATAAAACGGCTAAAAACATAACCAAAAATGTTTATGACCTTTTTAAAATTAAGTACAATGAATTAATTAAATTAAAGCCAACAAAAAGACAGATAAAGTAATGTTACATTTAAACTTTAAAAAGCTGAGGGAAATGCACCAAAACTTGTCATTTTTTATGATTCCTTATTTAAAATAAGATATTTTTTATGTCAATATGTATTTTTTTCCTTTATACTTTAAGTATATGGAAAATAAGTACATAATATACATAACACAATCTAAAGAATCTAACCTTAAGTGAATACTTTCAAAGTAAAAATAAATTTATTTTAAATTAAACAATTATAGCAATAAACTAATTTAGTAATTGATTAATCATTAACTGGAGTAAGCCAGCTGTAAAAAAACACACACTCCAACTGCAAGTAAGCCAAAATTGCATAAAATATATACATTTTGTATTTAAGATAAAAAAAAAAAACTGTTTGTAATCCTACCCAGTTTAGGCTGAACCCAATTTAATTTCCATAAAATGAAAAATCTATTCAGCATCAAAAAGTAATAAAACAGATATGCAAAAATAAATTTAAAACAAGAGAAAACAACCCATTTTCTAACTGAAACACCATTTTATTCTTATTCATTGTCTGATTGCAACACCATGAACCCTTAAAAACCACAACGAAGCAGCTCGTTTTGTAGTCCATAATTTATTATTTAAATATGCTTGTATGCATATGGTTTTGGGTAACAGTATGAAGAGAAGAGGAAAAGAACGAACCATGTAAACATTATCGACAAAGTAAAGAGACATGGGGGTAAAAAGATGAAAACATCCGTCAGATTGAACCTGCAGGTTTCAAAAGTGCTTTAAAAATCAGAGCAAAGGGAAAACCCTCACTACATATAAGTGCATAGGCCTGAGTGCTCAAATGTGCAGCTTTTATGCTCAACAGCAACAAAAATATGCTGCAGCATCGACTTATCTAGTGTTTTACTTTCAGCACTCGGTGCATCGGAAGGGGAAATTAGAGTTTGAGGTTTCACATTTCAGGCGTGCGGAGAGGATGGATCGGTTTGCATAGGCTCACGGCGTCTGCAGCGTCCCGGGGTCACGAGGCGAAGCTGAAAACGGAGCGCAGGCTTCAGCACGGAAACTTAAAGCTTTCTCTGTCATGCAGGGCTGTGCCTCTTCTTTTGAAACCCAGCATTTATCCAGAGCACACAGACGCTCTCAGAGCAACATTTCCCTTTTCTTTTGATGCTTTTGTTGAGTTTCAACTAAGAGACAGTTTGGCATCATTTTAAAGGTGCAAATTAGCTTAAATTTTCCACAAAAAAAGGCAACACAAAACAGATCCATGCCAACATTCTGCTCCGTACGGAGCCCCCTAAGGGACAAGGGGGAGTTTTTTTCCTGTGAAATCATGTGCACACTTGAATTCTGAAATATTTTCTGCTGTAAGAAAGCAAAGCAGGTCAAACATGGGTTTTCCATCCCTTCTAAGAAATAAACAGAAATTTTCTCTAAGGAGAAAAGAAAAATGCATCTAAACTATTTTGACAATTTTTGAGTAATTCTCACAAAGTCATCTGAATGTTTTGTGTCTTTTTTCATACTGGTAATCTGATTGGTTTACAAACATAAACATAAACACACAGATACATTTAATTTATTTTTTAATTGTTTTTTTTTATAAAAAATAGACCAGAGTGTGTTTGCTAATTTATTGTGAGAAAATGCAAAATATATTTTTAAATGTGTCCTCTAGGGGGCTCCACAGCTCCACGTTTAAAGGTTTAGAAAAAGGAGAAGAAGCTTAATAATCATTTCATTTTCTTAACTGGATTCTGACACTTAGTTTTTTTTTTCTGTTGTGTTTTTCAGAGCATAAAGGTGAGAGAGAAGCAGCCACAGTGTCAAATTCAGAGAGTTTGTCCATAAATGTTTCTATACTCAGTGCAGGAAATCATTATTTTATGGCTATAACTTATCAGCATCTTGGTGAACATGCAAGCATCATTGTATTTTTATATTTTTTTGTTCTCTACACACAACTACATATTTGTACCGACAATATCCGCTTACGATAAACGTAAACATGGTTAAAAGCAGCTTGTTTTTTTCTTTAAATCTCTATTCACAGAAACACTTGTGACATTTTAAAGATACGTAGTGCTGAATAAAATAGACATCTAATTTCAGAGTCGGTTATATAAAAGTAGCGAATGTGTTTAAATAATCCCTGATATTTAAATGCAACATGAAGTGAACTAAAACGCTTCTGCAGCCCGTTTGTGTTTGCAGGCCTCACGCCAGTGGCTGGTTTAGGGTAAATAACAATGAAGATGTCCGACATTTCTCTAAAACTCTCCGGCGGGGAACGTTCACAGTCGCTTAACGGTTTGCTCTAACAGAGACACAGTGCCGGTCTGAGTAACCTGCCCGGTTTTCAAGTCGCAGAGATTTGAGATGCAGAGAAATAAAGTGGACATTTTCCAGAAACACAGGCAGCTTCTTTATCTTTGTTTGTGTGTCAGTAAATGTTGGGACAGTCTGTGTACTTCCTGTCAAAGTATCCGCCTCTGTACTGCCAGTCCTCGGCTCCGGTGAAAGGGTTTGTTACCATTTGGAACCACCTGAAGGGAAACAGACAAAACCTGCTTTTAGAGAGAAATAAAAACCTCCTGGAGATGCAAAAAAATGTACCTTTGACCTTTTTAATTAATAATGACTCTACAGAAACCAGCGAACGTTTTAACTGAAACATAAGAAATGAGTGAAGCTCTAACAAAATGGAAGTTTTTGTTTGTGCTGCTAAAGCTTTAAAGCTATTAATAAAAGGTTTCCTGAGCTCATCAGAGGTCAAACGGCAACACCCACATTTACGACATCAAACAATTTCAGTGTCAGTCAGACGTTTGAAAAGTAAAGTGGTACCAAGAAATAAATGGTTTTTAACAATTCCTTAACAAATTAAAATTTAATTGTATGAATACTCTGTAAAAACACAAATTATAACCAGTTTCTTGTGCAAATCTTTTATTACACTTGAAATAAGACAAAACTAATTTACAAGAAACTTTTCAGCAAGATGTAGGAGTTTGTTTTACATCACTATTAATGAAAACATTCCAGTTCCAATGAAATTATTTCCCATGTTACAACCTGAGGAACAAACTTACTAATAAGGTCATGTAGGAAGGCGACTGGTTGCACTGGATTTTATTTAGGGGTCTCAGAGTAAAGAAGATGGCAGCTGTTAGCTCTGACCTGGTCGACCACTCCTCTTCACCCTCTGATCGCTCCCTGCGTGCTGCCCTCTGTTTCTCCTCTAATCGCTCCTTCTCTGCACTGGCCAAGTCTGAAGGAAGCAGAAGAATCAAGAGTAATACAGCAAATTAATAAAACATCAAAATGTTTTTGTTTTGTCTACTTACCCATGTCTCCAAGTTCCATGGCTCTGATGTCGGGCCTCAGCCGGCAGTCCGTTGGCGGCAGCCGCCTCTCCATGCCAGGCTCCAGCTCGTTCAGCGTCACAGCAAAGCTGGTGAAGTTATACATCTACCAAACAGAAAAAACACAAGACCCCAAAACTTTTACACTCACTGGGTCAACAAACCAAATAAACTCACTACAGTCAATACAAAACTAAAAATGTGCTCCAGAAGGACACAGTAACCTATTAAATGTTTTGGTTGTTTGTTTAAATTACTAATTTACAAATTATTTATGACTGGCTCCAGCAACTTTGCAGTCAAGTCAGGTTTATTTGCGAGATAGAAGCTGCTGCAGTAACCAATACGACTAAAGATAAACACATGGATCAGTTTCTAGATCTTCTTGGCATCTTTTAAATCCTGGAAACGTTCTTCAGGTGACAGAAGGCCGACTTTGTAACATCTTTATGGGGCTCTGAAGGTTCAGGTCAGAGTTCATCACTGCTCCCAGATTTCCAGTTTCCAGTGGTAATAACTGAAGCTGTGTGTTGACTCTAGATTGTTCCTCTTTAGGTCAAACTTCAGTTTCTGTCCACACATTTATCTGTTCAAAGCATCTACTCAAAGTCTACATGGGTTCATTGTGCATCATCTGCGTCGCTGTGGTAGCTGATCTCTTTACTTGTTGTAACTTGAGCTAATGTACATATGAAATTAGAGGGAGTCCAGGAATGAGCCTTGTTGTACTCCACATGTGATTTTTGTCAGATTTGGTGAAAAGTTACTTACTGACACAAAGCTGAACCCGTTCTCTAGGCAAGACTCAAACCAGAGACTCCAAACTTTTCAATACTTATCTCAGATTTAGCAGTAAATGGCAAAACATTTCACATCCACTGAATGTGTATATAAAAAAGACGTATTGTGATTTGATAACATCAGCAAAATAAGCCTCTGCCATCAAACTTGGGGTGCGTTCACACTGCAGCCTGAAGTGACCCAATTCAGATTTTTTTTGACATAATGCGACCTGTATCTGATCTTTTCATGGCAGTGTGAACAGCTCAGGTCGGATTCTTTTTAGAATGTGACTCATATCCGATACGTATCGATTCAAATGCGACCATAACGTCCAGGTGGCATTAATCCGAACTGAACGTCACTGATTTTCAACAAATCTCATTATTCTGTATCCTGAAACTCACAAGTGGGAAGAAAAACAACAATCATGACGACTATATGAGGATTAAGTTGTTAATATGTTGCTCCGGTTGGACAACAGCTTTAAATATGTAAGCTAAGCTAAACCGTTAGCCTCCATGTTTACTTCCTCAAACACTGAGCTCTTCTTTTTATGGCGGTTGGCAGAACATTGAGAACGCTGACGCTATTGCGCCCTCTACTGCGCATGCGGGACACTTTCAGGTCGTTTGCCCGTTCAGACTGCAGAACACATACAGGTCCATTTACTGGCAGTGTGAACGACCTGGCAAAAAAATCGGAATTGAGCCACTTCAGGCTGCAGTGTGAACGCAGCCAAAGATACTGATAACGTCCAGGACTTTGAAATGAAAAATAGACGATGAATCGTCAGAAATATTTCCTTGATAGTGGAGAACGGCTGAACCAGCCCTGCTGGCAGGTGCTGAAGTTCAACGCTGCTGACAGATTGATAACGTGACTAATCAATTAAAAGCTGACAAATCCTCAAGATCAACTGCAAAATGTTTCTGATTCCTGTGATGAAAGCAGAGTTTAGCACCGACCTGTGCAGAGTGACTGGGCTGCGGCGTTATCCTCCACAGTAAGGCACTTCCTGGTATCACAGTCACCGTATCCTGACCTTCTGGCAATTTGTCGTCCTTCTCCACTTCACAGCTACATCCCTACACACACAGAAAGACTTTTTAAAAAGCCGTTCAAACCGTCGAGGCCAAACCAACTGAGCGGACGGTTCAGTGCAAACAGGTGAATCATGGGAACTACGGTTGCTACAAACTCAACACGTTTCAAGCAACAACGGCATGTCATTGCAAGACATCATGGTTTAGGTGCTGGCAATGATCTAGTCAAACAAATACACTGTAAACATAACTAGACAACAGCAGCAGCACACTAGAGATATCAAACACGCTGTTACCTTACCTTACGCTAACGCCACTGTGTGTTATTGTGAAAGGAAGAGATGCCGTTTGAGAAAACAGAGTCAGTGGCACGTCAAACAGGTTACTGACAATCAATCAATCCAATGTTATTTATATAGCACATTTCAGCAGCAAGGCATTTCAAAGTGCTTTACATAACTAAAATAAAAACAGCATGTGACAGTGAATAAACAGTTAGAAAGATAAAGAGAATTTTGTAAAAAGAAAAAGAAAAAAGATAAAAACATTAAAACCCGCACCCTTTGTAGGACTTCAGTTAAACGTCTCACACCTCAGAGTTTTAGTTAAAATACATTGATTCATTTAACTGGGACTTTTTCCGGGGGGCTTTGCATAGACAGTGTGAAAGAGAATTAAAAAGAACTTAATAAATAGATGAAAAGTAAAGGTAAAAACATTAAAACAAACATCAAAGACATCAAAACCCGCAATTTAGGCAATAGCAACTCAAACAGGTGGGTTTTAAGTTGAGATTTAAGGGCACTCAAGTGTTTCAGCTGTTTTACAGTTTTCTGGAAGTTTGTTCCAAATTTGTGGTGCATAGAAGCTGAATGCAGCTTCTCCTCATTTGGTTCTGGTTCTGGGGATGCAGAGCAGAACCAGAACCAGAAGATCTGAGGGTTCTAGACGGTTGTACGGCACTAGCAGATCTTTAAGATATTGTGGCGCTAAACCGTTCAGTGATTTATAAACTAACAACAGTATTTTAAAGTCTATTCTCTGAGCTACAGGGAGCCAGTGTAGAGACTTTAAAACTGGTGTTATGTCTCTATCTTCCTAGTTTTAGTCAGAACAGCAGCAGCAGCTTCTGGATCAGCTGCAGCTGTTTGATTGATTTGCTAGTCAGACCTGTGAAGACGCTGTTGCAGTAATCAATGCGGGTAAAGATAAATGCATGGATGAGTTTCTCTAGATCCTGCTGAGACATCAGTCCTCTAATCCTGGAGATGTTCTTCAGATGATAGAAGGACGACTTTGTGACTGTCTTTATGTGGCTCTGAAGGTTCAGGTCAGAGTTCATTGCACGAGTTTGCAGAAACGCTCCCTTCATACCGGATGGAGACCATGCAGCATCAGGCTACTGGAAACGTTTCGGAAGGGTTGTGAATATTAACAGAGGAAAAACTGGTTAAGACAGTAAATTAGCCCCAGATGACGAGTGATCAGCCGGGTCTCCAGCCGGAGTGACGGGAAGCTTTTCTGCTCTGCAGACGAGGTGAGAGAAATCAAACTGGCTCAAAGGTTTCTCACCTCTTTCTGTGGGTTGCTGCCCGTCTTTTTCTCTGCCTTCGTTGCTTCATAAGGCTTGGGGTCGATGCTGTACATGCTCTCCGTCCACTTCCCGTAGATGACGCGTCTCTTCTTCTTACTGGTCCGACCGCAGAAAACAAACAATCACACTTTAAGCCTGACAGACCGGATTCAGGAGGGCTGCGCAATTCGGCTGCAAAATAATGTTTTTTTATTTAAACCATCTGTCTGTTGCCAAGTAACTTTTAATTTGTCTAATTTCTTGCTATTTTTGTGCAGGAGTTGTGATAAAAAAAAATTCTCCCGATATTGTGACTTTATTCTTGTAATATTATGATTTTATTCTTATAATAAAAAATATTTGTATCCTGGCCCTAATACTTTGTCATGGAGTTGATCTGAAATCAAAGTCCAAATAAATAGAAGCTTAAACAAGATGGCTGCCTTGGTGAGCTGACATCACTTGTAACTATGGAAACCCAACAAAAATGCGATGGTGGGAAAAAAAACCTAAAAAATCCATATTTTCCAAAACTTAAACCTTTGATAACCCAAAAATGAAATGAATAGATAAAATGGGTCAATCGCCCAGCCCTGGTACCCAACCTGCTCCTGTTCTCACCTTCTGTCTTGGATAAATCCTTCGACTTTGTGAAGATCTTTTCCAAACATCCCACAGGGTTTAAAGTTCAAGATGCATTTATCTCCAGTGCTGAGGGAATCAAGGCAGCATAAATGAGGACTAAAAACTCACAACAAGCTTTTCCAGGATCAGAAACTGTACCTGTGGTTGACAATTTCCACTGGTCCGAATTGTTCGATCCAGAGTTTCCCCAAAATGATGTTATGGACGCAGCAGGTTGGATTCGTCCAGGTGTACGTTTCTTTATGTCTACAGTAAAAATACTGCATCAAAACTCAGTCCTGGTAATCCAGGAAAGAGCCAAACTATCACATATGGATTAAATACGAAGCTGCTTCCTGGACAACTAGCATCATATTTAGCTCTCAATCTGAAACGATTAATCGATTATTGAAATAATCATCAACTAATTTAGTAATCAATTAATAGTAAACTGGATTATACAGACTCAAAAAGAAAAACATTTGCAGAAAAAACAGCACATTCATGACCTTAGCTTAATTACTGCTTGTTTGTTTATTAATGTAAAAATATTTTTGCATTAATATATATTTTATTCGCATTGAAATATTCAAATAAAAAAAATCGGTTTATTTTTTAAATAAACATTTTATTACATAAAAAGCAATTAAATAAAATTTCTTTACTGAATTTGAAGCAGGTAAACTTAACGATGCCACTTCAGTTATTTTAGGTAAAACATAATTTGAAACAAAAGTTTAAGATGAAAAAACAAAAAATAAATAATAAAATGTTTCTTTTCTCATTAAAAACATTTATTATTTGCATATTTCAATGTATTTTAATATTCTATAAAAGACTCAAATGGTTAAATGAAAATCCTGTCGAATGTGCCAATTTTTCTCTGATTAACCAACAGAACTGCCAAAATGATAATTGGTTGCACCGTTATAAAGTAAACAAAAGCAACAATATCCACAACAAAAAAGAATGAAAGACGTGAGTAAAAGCTCACTTTAATAACTCCAGCGTCATTGTGCCTTGAGGCTCAGCTTCAACACTTTTACCCCAGAACTTCAGCTTTGGGCAGATGGAGCCATGAAACTCAAACTCCTGCTTCAGAGACTCTGCGTGGAAGGCACTGACGGGGGGGTGATGGCTCACCTGCTCAGAGATCCATCTGTATCCTTTATCCTCCCTAAAATAACAAAAACAACACAAATCAGTCAGAAAACAGGCGCAGAATCGTAGAAAAGCTGATAGACGTTACGATAAATATATCCAGGGTTTTACCTTATGAGTTCATACGTTTCCCCCAGCAGAGGATTAAACGGCTTTCTAGTTCTCTCCCATTGAGATGCTACAGCGGAAACAGCAAACGCAGCAACAACCTGTGGCCCAAACGACAACTGGATCAGAACCATTTTATCCCAATCACACCACTTCACATCTGACGTGCATAATTTCAGTGGTAGATAAACATGCTGTAAGAAAAGAAAGTCTCTGCCTCTTTAAAATGTGATACGCTAGCTAACGTTAGCTGATAAACAGGTCAAGAGAAGCTGAGTGGTAAATCAGAGACTTCAAATATGTCAGATTTTCAGCTTCTGGGTCAATGTTGTCACAATAACCTGGTCATTTAATTAATCATTTAATTAATTAATTATTTAAGAGAATAAGCAGTGATTCGTTCAATAAGAAAAAAAAAGATTTTCTCATTAAAGAAAAGTTTTGCAGGTTTTGGAGCCAAACAGCTCATCTAGATCAGGTTAATTTGTGATTAAACCAGGGGAAATAATCACATGCTGTCCTACCTGCATGCTGTCCTACCTGCATGCGGTCCTACCTGCATGCTGTCCTACCAGCATGCTGTCCTACCTGCATGCTGTCCTACCAGCATGCGGTCCTACCAGCATGCTGTCCTACCTGCATGCTGCCCTACCTGCATGCTGTCCTACCTGCATGCTGCTCTACCTGCATGCGGTCCTACCTGCATGCTGCTCTACCTGCATGCTGTCCTACCTGCATGCTGTCCTACCTGCATGCTATCCTACCTGCATGCGGTCCTACCTGCATGCTGTCCTACCTGCATGCAGTCCTACCTGCATGCAGTCCTACCTGCATGCTGTCCTACCTGCATGCGGTCCTACCTGCATGCTGTCCTACCTGCATGCGGTCCTACCTGCATGCGGTCCTACCTGCATGCGGTCCTACCTGCATGCGGTCCTACCTGCATGCGGTCCTACCTGCATGCGGTCGACGGCGTCCGACAGGCTGCAGGCTTTGTGGATGAGGTGACTGTGCTCCATGTACTCCGAGATCCTCTGGAGAAAACTCAGCGGCTCGTTAAAGTCAACCGGCATCGCGACCTTGGAAAGCTCCTGCGGTAGAAGGCAAATCAGATTCATTCGTAATTATTCCATACCAACTTCATTTAAAGTTTAATTATGGCAAAATACTGGCAGAAATAACTGGAATTGTCACTTTTTGACAATTATGAAATAAAGCTGTGAGAAAACTTTAGCATTCACACAACTCTGCTACTCTTTGGATGAGTTTGGATTGTCTTGGGACTCACCATTCCAACACATTTCTTCAATATGCTCCACATACTGAAATTGCTCCTGGAGATCGTTTCTGCAGGCAGGGCTTTCCTGGCGCACATTTAGACAAAAGGATATTAAAAAACTGCTAAAAAGCAGCAGAAGCCAGGCTGAGAATTATTACTTTTAAATGATGAAAATAAAGTTGTAACTTTACCAGAATAAATATTAGGAGAATAAAGTAGTAATTTTATGAGAACTCCACATAAAAATTAAAATTAAAATGAAGAATGTTGAGCATCTTGTGATTTAATAGATAACTTTATACTTTTGTATTGGTTTTATAAATAAGGAAATATTTAATCCTTAAAACATCAAATCAAATTATTATCAGTAGCAGGACTTTGAGGCTATTGTGAAAACAAAAGTTTATTTTGAAGAAAGAAACACAAACTTGTCATTTTGGTCAAGTCAGATCTTGATGACTATCACAGCTTTTTTCTCCTATTTTTACGCATTTATTCTGATAATATTATGACTTTATTCTCGTAATTAAAAATACATCACACTCCATTTTAAGTAATGGTAGCTCCACATGAATGAAAACATAATTTATTTTGTCCATTTGAACTTAAAACGCACTAAAAAGTTTTCTCAAATCAAAACCTGTTTGAAGACATTCATGCATTCAAACAGTTTACAGATTACTTTCGTTATACAAGACATTACCAACAGTTACCTTCCATTAATACAAACATTCAAAGATTTTCTGAATGTTTGTATTAATGGTCACAAACATGCCTGGCGAATAAATGAGCCGATAAAGACAGATAAAAGTCTTCTTTATCTCTGAATCTTTGTTGCTCTGCTGATTCCTCCTGCTGCATGCCGGGGTGTTTATGATGGTCACAACCATATTTCGTATTTTGGGTCTGAAGGAAATCTCACCCCATAACCTCATTGTGTTGTAAACAAAACCCGACTGAATCCTGCGACGCCGCCTGTTTATTTTTACACCGTTTCCAGGAAAGCCAACTCAGTGGACCCAACACTGACTGTTCAAATCGCTCCTTTGTTTATGTTCACTGTAACAGGGTATTTAGTTTTTAATCAGTTTTCACTTTGGAAACATTCAGCCTGATCTTTCTTTCAAATTTCAGCCTTTAACTCTGGTTAAAGTAAAAACGGACTTTTTTGTGTATATAAGGTTTACTTTAGACACGACTCTCATTCAGGAGGTAAAAGCGTTTCTACACCAGAAGCTAAATTACTCCAAATAATCAAAGCAGCCGTTGTAAAATGTAAATCCATTAAGTTTTTAAACCTTTATATCAAATATGATGTAAATAAAACCAGATCAGAAGGTTGAGTACAAGAGTGAGACAAACATTTTAATTGGTCTGATTTAATATTCAGATCATAAATGTTGTGTTTTCATTATCTGTAAGTGGAAAATACATCATAATAACCAAAAAGAAAGGTTTTAAAACATTTGTCTCTGTGTAATTACATAAGATGCTGAAATAATTTAACTTTTCAATAATATTCTAATATATTCATGTCATGACTTCATGTTACAAAAGCTCTTTAATAAATCAATATCTTGCCTAAAACTTATAAATGAAGCTTGTTTTTGACAACTGATTGGATTTGTTTAGCATTAAAATATTAGACCTAAAGTATATTGTTTTCTGAAGATTGACTGTAAGGCACAAATTACCGAATAGATACTGATAAGCAGCTTTCAGCTTCTATGCACCTCAAATCTGGAACAAACTTCCAGAAAACAGCTGAAACACTGAGTTCCAGTTTAGAAACTATTTTAAACCATAATAAATGAAATGTTGACCAATATGTGGTGATGATGGTTACAAAATGTAACATGTTATTTGTTTTTACAATTGTTGACTCTGTTATGTGTTTTCATCCGTTTTCATGGTGTAAAGCACTTTGAACTGCTGAAATATACTAAGCAAATAAACTTGATTGTTTGATTTAAGTCTCTAGTTTAGACAAAAAGCAGAAACAAATTCAAATCTGTACATAAAATTATTGTAGATAAAAAGCAGCTTTATGTTGCATGATGAACCCATACAAATTGAACAATAAAATGGCCAAATTCACTGAGATTAAATAATAATTTAATGCAAACCTTTGGAGTTCTTTAGATGGAAAACACTCTGATAACACCAACTTGGCATCAATGATGGGATTGAAACTCCTTTTTGTATTGCTGTAAATTGCATTCAGATGATGTACGGAAGAGGATTAGGGCCACCAAAAAAATAATCTGACTTTAATCTCAGAATCCTGAGATTAAATAAAGTTGTAACTTTACCAGAATAAATATTAGGAGAATAAAGTAGTAATTTTATTCTCCTTCTGTAGTAATTTTATTCTCAGAATCCTGAGTCAGAATCTCAAGATTCACCAAAAAAATAATCTGACTTTAATCTCAGAATCCTGAGATTAAAGTCAGAATTCTGATATTAAAGAGAATTCTGAGATTCTGAGATTTAAAGTCAGAATTCTGACTTTCTGAATTTAAAGTTAGAATCTCAGAATTCTGAGATTAAAGTCAGAATTCTTACTTTCTGAGATTAAAGTCAGAATCTCAGAATTATGAGATTAAAGTCAGAATTCTGACTTCCTGAGATTAAAGTCAGAATCTCAGACTTATGAGATTAAAGTCAGAAATCTGACTTTCTGAGATTAAAGTCAGAATCTCAGAATTCTGACTTTAAACTCAGAATTCTGAGATTAAAGTCAAAATCTGAGATTTAAAGTCTCAGCATTCTGACTTAAATCTCAGAATACTGAGTTTAAAGTCAGAATTATAATTTTTTTTCCCCGGTGGCCCTAATCCTCTTCCGTAGATCATGAGTCGCAGCAATATAAATAAAGCGAGTTGATTGTCCCACCTGCGCTCCCACACTCCGTTCTCCTGCCTGCTGCCGCCATCAAACACCAGGGCATCTTTGAAACTGGCCTCACCGGAATCATCGGACTCCAGTCCTGGTACCGGGGGAAGTTTCCAGAAACAGAAAAACCCCATTTCATCCACCGAGACACGAGGAGAAACCATAGCGATGCGTCGCCTCTGTTAGCCAGACTCACCTGTCTGAGCGTCGAAAAATTCCTCCTCGCTGTTCATACTGAGCAGAAAATGGAACCAAGATGTTACTCAGCGGTCATGTTTCCACGGTCGGTCCGACGTTTCTGCTGCCCCGCCTCCCTGCGAGCATCACAGACCGCCACGAACACGACCTGCAAGACGGACGGTTGTTAAAAACCCAGTCGGTGGAGCCGAACATGACAGAAACCCGTTTCTGGTTCGCTGTCAGCCGCAACGCTCCGCACAAAGTCTCCGCTAACGGCTAGCTAGCTGCTAGCATCGCATCTGGAGACGGTTAACGGTGACCGGGAGCCGAGATTAGCTCGTGACACTGACGCGTTTACACGCACACGCGTGTTTACGCTCCGACACGAACAGTTACGCAGCAGACATACCTGCTAATTTGTGTCAGTTTGGCCTCGGCTTACAAAAACAAGTGAAAAGTGTAGCGCCAGTGGAGCCTGCCGGAAGTGGGCGGCAAGGACACGGTGATTGGCAGGGGCTTCAGCCAATCAGCGCGCAGCTAGGAGAGGCCTAGAAATAGAAGGTAAAGAGCTGCTATTTTAAACTCATTCAATAATAAGAAAAAGGAAATTTATTCCTCCAGCAGGCTGAACATTAATATTCAGTCATAGAGTATAATATTTAATGTTGTCGACATGTCTGAGTAGATTTGAATTAAAAATAATTAAAATCAGATAAGAAACTCAAATAAGAGCAGCAATACTTCGACATTTTTACTCATGTAAAAGTAAAAAGAAGCAAGCAATTACTCAAGAGTAAAAAAGAGAAATAGAAGGCAAAGAGCTGCTATTTTAAACTCACATTCAATAATAAGAAAAGGAAAATTTATTCCTCCATCAGGCTGAACATTAATATTCAGACATAAATTATAATATTTTATTTTGTCGACATGTCTGAGTAGATTTGAATTAAAATCAGATAAGATACTCAAATAAAAGTAGCGATACTTTGACATTTTTACTCATGTAAAAGTAAAAAGAAGCAAGAAATTACTCAAGTAAGAGTAAAAAATAAATAAAATGCTGCTCAAGTTCTGAGTAACTGATCAATACATCAACCATTTAATATTTGAAAATTACTCATCGGATGGACTCAAATATAAAGTTATGTGGAAATTTTGGTATTTTAAGGACCAAAATTAAAATAATTCATATAAATAACAGTTACAATATAATAAAATCAGGCAAAAATTATTTTTCCATAATTTCAGCTTCTTTCAATATAAAACTCATGAAACTTTTAACAAAAACTGCTGGTGTGTGACAGTGTCTGGTCAGACAGATATTTCTCAACACAACATCTCAAGTAAAGAAAATACAGCATAGTGAGAATACTTCTATAAAAGTAATGAAAAAAATTTAATCAAGTAAATGTAGTTGAATAAATCTACCAAACTTTTGTCAAAATAAATACCATGAATCTGAATAAACACTGAATAAAATAAAATATTTTTTTCATTTTTACTGATGCCCACTATGTTGATATTTTAGGAAATGTGCAGCTCATTTATTTTAAAAAGTGAATGTCTTGGATGACTAAATAGTTTATTTTTTTTTATCTAAATCAACCAGAGGGTTATGAATATTTTTGTACTTATAGATATTATAGATGTATATAGATCTTGTGTATATAGAATTAAGTACACGTTAAGAAAAAGTCGCTCAAAACTCATTGAATTTCAGAACAAATTAGTCTGTGTATGAATTATTTTTGCTTTCATTTGTTGCAGACAGTGTGGGTTTTAAAATAATGACGCCAATACAAATATTCTTATGTAAAAGTTGTTGATTTATTAGTTCGTGTGATGGAAGCTGTTGACCAAACATATAGAAAGTAATTGTTGTTTTTTTAAATAGAATAAACATTTTCTGAAAGAGGCTGCGTCCAGAAAACAAAACTCTGTTAAAACAGAACATTTTCTCAACTATAAAGAAGAAAGAGAGGCTCAAAAATACTGAAAACTTTGGGATTATCCTTAAAACTATTCAGAGATTAAATTTCCAAACCCTTTACCAGAATAAAAACGTGAGGAATCATGACTCAGATATTGAGTAATTTGATTTTGCTGGAAAGAATGTTGAGAAAAGTGACTAAAAATGATGGGAAGAACCAATAACCACCGTGCACCGTTTTATTTTGCAATGTAACCGGAAGTCATTTCATCCAACACGATTTATTTCTGTCTTTACGCGCGGTGGAAAAGTTTCAGTCCTGAAGATGCAGAGCTCTTGGCCAAACATCCTCCAGCAGTGAGTTGTGAGTTAAAACACTGAAGCATGGAATTTCACACTCAAAAATCCTAATATTGTTTAAAAACTAGAAGAAGAGAAGAGAATGACTAAAGACGGTGATAAAAGCGCAAAGTCTGCGCTCCGCAGTCAGAAGCAGTCCAGGACGCAGCAGCAGCTTTGGGTCCAGAAGAAGAAGAAGACGGATCTGCCCGCTGAAGCGGACACACAGTCCGGTCAGTTGGAGAGTAAAGCAGACATGAAACCAGCCGGACCGCAGAGAAAGCAAGCGGGGAAACTCTCTGGAGTCCCGGCGGAGAGCCACCGGAGCCCCGGCGCGCAGAGGAAGCTGTCGGACGCCAGCAACGCCTCGGAGGACCTGAGCAAAGACTCCGGCTGCCCGTCCGGGAAGCTGTCCTCCTCGGACAGCAGCTCGGAGATCTCCGACTGCGCCTCGGAGGGCAACAAGCGCGACTCTCCGAGCAGCGATAACGAGTTAAGCTGGATCGACGGCAGAGCTTATGAGAGCCCGGACAGCGGGGGGACGCGCCAGGACGCGCCGTGCTGCGCAAAATCTGCGGCAGATACCTGCGCGCTCCAGCCGGATGCGGCGGCGGCGGCGGCGGCAGCGGGGCTCGGTTCGGGTAAAACAGGCTTCATGGATCTCCTGATGGGGGAGACAACCGAGGAGCTGCAGAGGGAGGTGGAAGACTTGAGGTCAGAGAACGAGTATCTGAAAGTAAGTCGGATCTCAGTGCGCCATTTTTAATTTTTTTTTAAATTCTCTTTGCTGGTTTTCGTTTGGAATAACTTATAATCGTAACTATCACCAAGTTTATCTTTCTATTGTATATCTTAAATTGTTTGCACTATTTTTGGAGTTTCCTTTAATTTCAATGTGTGTGGCAACTAAATTCTAATTTTGGCATTTCAGTTGTCCTGTCGCACGTCACAATTCAAATATTAATCACAATATCTAAGAAACCAATAAAGATTAGCTTATTGGCATATTTTCTTCTAAGTAAACGTCAGGTGGTTTTACTGTTACTTTGTTTATTCTCTACAAAAATGTTGGCTCTTGTGTTTAGAGTTGGTGGGAAACCTTCAACTTCTAGGGACCTTCCTCTTTTTTTTAAGTTAAAACCTGAAAAACATAACTTATAAGTAAAGTCTGAATGTATAACAAACTACATTATTAAATAATTATTTCTTCTTTATTTTTTGTTAGAAAACCTTGTAAAAAGCAACTCTTTTTCAGACATTGAAAAAAACCCAAACACATCTTCAAACTAGTTCTGTCACTAGAATGCATTTTGCTCTACCAAAAATGTTCCCATAAGCGTTATTTTGTGACCGTTTTCAAGTGATATAATGGTAATAGCACAATGATGTAGACATATTCCTAAAGATCAATAAACTTTAATTTCTAATGAATATTTAACACTGGGACAGGAAGACATTTTAAATATCCAAAATAAATGAACAAAACAACTAATAAAATGAATTATTAAGTCTTTGGAAACAAAATTGTCCTTCAAATAAAAGAGGCTGGTTGAAACCAAAGCACCAGACTGAAGAATCTTGTCGTCCAGTTTTTGGTAGAAAGAAAGAAAAGAGAAAAATCATAAACTATGCAAATGGAAATTGTTAAATTCATTTTAATTTATCGTGCAGTTACTTGATATATGCTTCAAACCTGACCAAAAAAAACTATTTTATTTTCTTCAAAAAAGCCCCTTTATTTTCCCTGAATCACACCAGCTGTGTTGTTTGCCGCAGGATGAGGTGGAGGAGCTTCGCTGCGAGATGCTGGAGATGCGCGACATGTTCCAGGAGGAGGAGATGTACCAGCTCCAGGAGCTGCGGCTGCAGCTGGACCAGGCCAAGAAGACGTGTCGCATCCTGCAGTATCGCCTCCGCAAGGCGGAGCGGCGCAGCATCCGGGTGGCTCAGACGGGGCAGGTGGACGGGGAGCTGGTCCGGAGCCTGGAGCACGACATCAAGGTCCGGACCCTGCAGGAATAAGCTACAACTAGCTCAGTCTGAAGCGATTAATCGTGATTAATCAATTACTGAATCGTGAACTAATATAGCTACTGATTAGCACTAACTGGAGTATAGAGACTCAAAAAAAAGGCCATTCGCTAAAAAAAAACCCCCAACAAAGTCAGAGCAGGAATGAAGCCAAACTTGTACAAAAAACATAAACACATTTTTTTTATTAAGATAAATAAATATATTCTACCCAAAACTCCTGAAGTGTCAGTTTTAGCTTCAACTGGTTCTAATTCTGTAAAATAATCTCCTATTAAGCATCTTTTGCTATAATTTGGTTAATCCAAAAAATAATCGACTGATCAGCCCTGTACTGTGTTTATGTTAAGTCGAGCAGAAAAGGCTTTACATACCTTAGTATTAGAAATTTTATTGCATTTTAGACAATAAAATGTTTATTTTCTTATTTAAGAAAGGAATTGAATTATGTGTTTATTTGCATATTTTAATCTTTTTATAATATTTCTAATATAGTATAAAAAGTTGCATTACTTTAAAATAAATAATTTTTTATATGCCAAATGAATGTACATTAATTCCAAATGAAAATTTACAACATGTTTGCTGAAACTGTATCTAAGTTGTAACAGTTTGTTATGAGACAGAATCTGTGAAAAAAAAATCAAGGCGGTTTGGCTTCTCCCAGTGCAAACAAGAAACAACCAATCAGAGCCAGGAGGCGGGTCTTAGCGCCGACAATCACTCCTGTGTACTCTCCCCCCTTCTTTCTGCTAAAGATACTTACCTGGCGGTGGATAAACGGTTTTTCTGTAAGTGTAAGTTGTTTCTCTGCCATTATCAAGTTTAGCAGCAAGTGCATGAAGTAGATTGACAGCACTAAGACCCGCCTCCTGGCTCTGATTGGTTGTTTTTGGTCGAGAGCGTTACATCTCTTCACACAGTAATAGCAGCTCAATGAGGATGTTCAGGAGATCAATCTTTTCACAGATTATTCGTCTCATGTTAAACTGTTATGGTGACAGTTTTAACAAATATATGTATATAAAAAAAACGTCTTTTCATAAATGTTACATTCTGCAACTTTAAATAAAACATCTGCAGAATATGCCATTGATTTATCCGATTAATCATGAGAATAATTGTTGGTTCGGGATCTAAAAACTAACTCTAAGCTAACAGTAAAATCTCAAACCTTTTCTGTGTGAATCATCAAATTGACTTTCAAAACCTTTTCTCCTGTTATTGCTTTTATTCTTGCTCATACTGACTGGAAGAGCTCAATCAGTTGACTGTAGCCTGAATCATGGATGTTTGCTCTGATATAAAGTCGTTCCTGCTGCTCGCCAGGACCACAGTCATGTCAAAACAGCCTTTCTCATGCATCCTGTTTATATTTTTAACCTACAGGATTGTAATTAGGAGCCGACTTGTTCTCCCATCTACCAGAAACATGAAAGTGCAGCGACTGTTGAATGTTTTCAGTACGGTGCCTGGCCTGACTCCGACTCCCCCTCTGCATCCACTCAAACGGAGAATTCCCGTCACAAGAATTTCCTTGTAAAGTGTGTCAGCCAAGACCAGCTGCTGCAGAAACCGCGCTGCACGCGCTCATTAAAAATAACGACACCACTGCAGAGTGGAAGCAACCCACTCTTCGTCTTCCCTCACCGGAGATGCTGGTGTTACACCAGATTCTGTTACCACTGCATATTGTGACGCTGTTGCATTTCAACACTATCCTTCGTCAAAAACGTTAAGCTTTATGGGCCGGGGGGGAATAAAGAAATATCCAAACAAAGACTCATCAGTAACATCTGACCACTAATATTATGACTTATCATATGTTGTAACCACAGATAGGTAGTAACTAGTTACATCTACTTTATTACTTTTACTTGAGTATGTTGAAATAATTCTACTCTTACTTGTGTACAATTCCTGGGTTCTCTGTTCATCTCTGACTGTAACTTATAGTAAAATATTAAATATTTGAACCAAATTGTTTCTGCTACCTCTCTTTCCTCCAAAGAGTAAAACGTAACTATCTGACCACTAATATTATAACGTTACATTTTATTAGTCAGAGGAAGGAGAGGCTTAGCAGAAACAGTTTGGTTTGAATATTAAGTATTGATTAAATACCAAATATTTTTAAATATGTTAAGGGTAATAGTTGAGGTGAAAACCTGCAACGGCGCCTCCTACGGTCACAATAGTTACTCAGGATATGACCTATAGCAACTGTTTCTAACCATCTCTTCGTTTCGCTCCCAGGTTGCGAAGAGCGTCTCGCTCCGCCTCTTCAACGAGCTGGAGGCGGTGCAGAAGAAAAACTCCCAGCTGGAGTGGGAAAACGAGATGCTGCGGGAGAAAACGCAGGAGCTGCAGGTCGCCAAGCAGGTCCTGCAGAGTGAGGTGGAGAAAGCCAGAGAGGTGACTTTTATTAAAAGTCATCAGTTTAACCAGAAGATTGGGCAACGTAACATTTCAAAAATAAATTTAATTAAATGTAGAGCATGGTAACTTTTACTTAAAAAATGTTTTATATATATATATATATTGGCTAAAACTATTGCCATGGTGTGACAATACGTTATGAGGCAGATCTCGTCAAACAAGATGGCCGCCATGGACGTGCTCAGATCGCTCTGAACTATGGAAACCCGAGGAGCACATTGGTAAAAAAAAAAAAAGATTTTCCAACAGTTAAAGTTGCAACTTTCACTTAAAAAGAAAAACATGTCAGTTTTTTTTACATATTAAACTGTCACCACTTCCTGACAGTTATGTTGTCAAACAGATAATCTGTGAAAAGATTGATCTCCTCCATCTCCTTCCTGAGCAAATGTTGCTGTTAGATGAAATTCACGCTACTGACCAAAAACAACCAATCAGAGCCACGAGGAGGGTCTGATCGCTGTCAGTCATGCTCATGTAGTCGCTGCTAAATGTGCTAATGGCGGAGAAACAAATTGCGATTACAGGAAAACCGTTTATCCAGCGACAAGCTATGAACCGAGAGAGCAGAGGAGATGCATTGTCTTACAGATTATCTGTCACATAACAAACTGTCAAAACATGGTGACAGTTTTAATAAATATATACAAATATATATATATTTTTAAATAAAAGTTACGTACTACACTACAGCTTTAAGAAATGATAATTAAAACAAACTGCTACATTTGATTGCACTTTAAAAACACAAAATCTTACCACGTATTCTTGGTCTAGTTTCGATTGCAAATATGTTAAAATACTTGAAATAAGACAAAACTAACAGCCAGACATAAGAGCTTGATTCAAGTAAATAATCCCTTAATGCTGATGAAAAAGTACCAGTTTCACCAGAAAATTATTTCATTTATAAGATGGAAAAAAAGTCTTGCTAGATCTAAAATAATCTGCCAGTAACTAGTACTTTGTTTTTTTGTTGTTTTTTTAATATTAAGTTATTGACTTAAACAAGCTCATACATCTTGATGAAAAGTTACTTAGAAGTTAGTTTTGTCTTATTAAAAGTGTACTAAGGTGTTTACACCAGAAACTAGACCTAAAATACTTGGCAAGATTTTGTATGTTGTATATATGAAATATTTTCATTTAAATTTCTACATAAGTTGCTCAGTACTTGAGTCGCCTTTTTACCAAATACATTTTTACTCTAACTTAAGTATTTTCTTGGACGGTTATCTTTTATTTTTTTGTAAGAATATGTTAAAGTAGTGCTACTCCTACTTAAGTGCATTTTCTTGGGTATCTTGACCTCTGCTTGTAGAAAAGTGAGACTTTCAGCTTCTTCCGTTCACTCTCGCTCCATTTTATACAATATAATATTGTCATTAAGGCTGTTCTGGACAAACAGTAGGGCTACTCTTACTCAACCACCCCTGTATGACAGTGACGATTTATAGTTTCCAGATATACATTAGTTGAAAGTGAAGCTTTCAGCTGTAATAAACATCCATCTTTGTGGTCAGGCCTCATCCTCTCCGTTACCCACCACAGCTGCACCCATCCAGCCAGCTGTCCCCTCATCCCTGGGTAAGGCGACCCTGAGTGATATGAGAGGAGGGCCGGGCGGCAGCTGCTTGGTGCCGGGTGAAGCAGCCCGCTGGTATGCTTGGGCCAGAACCCTGAGCACAGCTGACACAGTCGCCTGAGATGACAGAAAAAAAGGCACAGAGATTACAAAAATAGACCCTCTGCGACTTTCTGCCGTTCTGCTTGCAATAAGCTGGGCTAAATCTGGATCAGGACGTATTTTGGCATCCAGAAAGGCGTCGGTGCCTGCATGCGCTGACCCAGAACCTCCATCAAACGCTTTTATCCAAACGTTGACGATTCTCCAGCACTGAACCGTCGGGCTGAGTTTTACCCATCTAGATCCCTCGACCACCTTGGAGGACGGTGACATGTGTTGGGTTTAATCCTGGATTCAGCACTTTGGCTCTGAGACAGCCGCTAGTCTCTTTGATCCCAGCAGTGAAATCCACTTAGATTACCTAATCCAGGGGTCTGCAACCTGTGGCTCTGGAGCCGCAAGTGGCTCTCTGCGACTTCCACAATGGCTCTTCATAATCTTTGGCTGGAAATGATGAAAGAATGAGGAAAAGTTTGGCTGTTTTTCTCATTTTCTTTGCATTTTAACGAAGAAAAAATTAGATTAAAGTCAGAATTCTGAGATTTTTTTCTTGTTTTTCTTTCTTTCATCACCTAATAACAGAATTAAAATGGCGATTTCGCATAAATTAACTTCCTACTGTAAAATACTCTTCAAAAATTACAAGTTGTCTTTTTCTGAAACGTCATGCTGCACTTGTGGCTCTTATCAAGTTTTATTAACCTAATCTGAGGGCAGGAATGTCTGTTTGTATTTTAAAGGTTTCAGACCTCTGACTCAGTGCAGATAGAAGTGGAGGAGAACAAACATTTCAGAAACTGAAACTGAAGTTGTTTCACATATAATGCGTTAAAATTAAAAGAGAGGAAGAATCTGCCAGTGGAACTAGAACTTTTTAATCAACATCAAGGAATTACTGACTTAAAACAAGTTCCTGTATCTTGCGGAAAAGTTACTTTTAAGTTATTTTTCATGTTACTTCAAGTGCACTAAGGTATTTGCACCAGAAACTAAACCAAAAATACTGGGTCAAATTTTGTATTTACAGCGAACAAGCTTTTAGTCCTGCAGTGGGGGAGCAATGCCGACTTATGAAACCATCGTTTCAAATAAATGAACTTTGAAGAAACGTTTGGTGTTGCAGCATGGCACAGTCAAACTGACGGAGCAGGTCCCACCAGGTGGTGCAAAGCAGAAAGTTGAGACTGAAATCAGAAGGAACCAAACAACAAAACCTGGGCTTCAGCTTCAGGAGGGTTGAAAAACGTTTGTTGGACCGAATGTAGCAGAGTAAATTCTGCCCTTACACTCGCCGTCTCCCAGATTGTCATTTTGTTGAGTCAGCCGAAGCTTTTTGTCGATAGCTGTGGAAAGTTAACTAAAGTAACTTCCAAAATCAAGTAATCAGTAAAATAACCAAGTTAGACTGCCTGTTCAGGGAAATATCAAGATGTATTAAAAGTTTCTGCTGAAAATCTCAACAAAAGAGTTTCTTTTTCTTCCTCAGAGCACGTTGAAGAGAAGAAGCATCCGATCAACGGTCAACAAGGCAGAGAAGAGGCTTTCTCAGCAGATGGAGGTATTTTCTTCTTCTTCTGAAACTTTCAATACTCAGTTCTCATGTCACGTCAACTATATAGCTGACAGCCATCTTGGTAGGTACTCTAACTAACTGGCATGACAATTGCTATGACAACAAGCCACAAGATTAGAGCTAGCTCTTGCCTCATATCTATCCAAATTATAAACAATATATTACTGAATTATAAGTATTACTCGGTTACACCTCTGTGTATCAGTGATAATTACTCCAGTCCTTACTGTGGAACTAGCAAAATTAGCTTAGCTAAAGTAGCTTTTATCTGAAAGCTAATAGGGACATGTAACCAATGTGTTTGTTAACATGTACTTACTCTACCAGAACCAGAACCTTGAAGAGTTCTTGCTTCCTTTACAAAGCCGTTAAAACATTGATTGTATGTGTCCATAGATTTCAAGCTCCTCCATTGTGAGACACTCTTTGTGTTCTCTAAGTAGTGAACTATGTCAGAGAAGGGGATCAGAGGCAGCTTGTCCACATCATGTGACTTGTTTCCATTCTCGATCCCAACAGCAGCCATTTTGCTGATATATTCACCTGCATATTGGTTAAGAGTGTCATTGTACTTTCTTTGTGTTGGTCTCAAAGCCGTGGGTTCGCTATGCTTTGCACTGCGTTTGTCTTCCAAGCTTCCAAGATGGCGCAGATCACTGCTGTTTCACTTCTGTCTTCTCCGATTGTCTCGTTGAAGGAGGACAGCACTGACCTGAAGTGCCAACTCCACTTTGCCAAAGAAGAGCTGGCTCTCATGTGCAAGAAGCTGACCAAGCTGGTGTCGGACAGCGAGGCCATGCGAGAGGAACTGGCCCGGTACCAGTCGACGTACGGAGACGTAGACATCCTCCCGCTGCCTGAGGGCAAACAGAGCTCTGCCCATGCCAGGGAAGCAGAGGTCAAAGTTCATTTGAAACTGGTGGAAGAAGAGGCTACGCTCCTGAGCCGGCGCATCGTGGAGCTGGAGGTGGAGAACCGCGGCCTGAGAGCAGAGATGTGTGACCTCAGGGAGAAAACAGGAGGAGGAGGAGAGGAAGATGCTGCTGATGAGAATCCATCGCTGACTGCAGCAATTAAAGATGGAGAAATGAAGACCCAGAGAGAGAAACCAGAGGAAGGACAAGGGAATGCAGGGGGAGAGTCGATCTGCAGCCAGTCGCAGACGGACAAGCAGATCAGCGAAGGTCGGGAAGGTCCGGTGGGCGGAGAGCAGGAGCCTCCATCCGGCCAGGAGAGAGACGCTAACCAAACAGCTAACGCTACGCTTAAAGAGATGGCCGCCAAAGACCACGAGTTTCTGCTTGCTCTCAAAGATCACGCCTGTATTTTATCTTCAGCCATTCAGGTTCTGTCGGTGCCGCCCAGAAACGGGCACAGCTCCTCTTCGTCGTTTCCCCTCACATCCCCGATGGACGTGACCCCAACCGTCCAGGCACAGCGACCTCTAACGGAGGCGCTGGAGCTGCTGCAGGCCATGCTGCTGGCCTTCATCGAGAAGATGGATGCTCTCCTCAGGGGCGACGATAAGGGCCCTCAGAAGGAGGGATTCGCCTGGGATTTTTCCTCTTTTCTCTCTGCAAGCTATGAGCGTTTGAAGGAGTTGCATGTGGAAGAAGTCTGCAGCATGCAGGCGAAACAGAAAGCAAAGCAAGGGGAAGTCGTGGACGGCCGCAGGGATCCGAAGCTGCAGCTGTCGTTGCAGATTCTGTGGATCCTTCATCAGTGGTGCAACGTTAGAGGAACCAACCTGGAAGGAAAAGAGGTAACAGATGAAGTATTCAAACCTGTGGAAGTTTTGAAATTGAAGAATTAATTAATTGATTAATCAGTTGAAAATGTCTACATAGCTTTCTCCAGAGTCTGAATCAGTGGTTCTTAACCTGGTTTCTATGAACCTCAGGGGTTCGGCGGAGCCTCTGAGGTAAAGACACACTTGTGTAAAGTCGTGATGACGCCCAGCTTTGCCATCACTAGCTGCAGAGGATCACGTTACATTGCTTAGCCAATCAGAGGATCACGTTACATTTCTGAGCCAATCAGAGCTGCAGAGGAGCTCTGATTGGAGAAGCTTAACTCTCAGCATGGATTTGAACTTGTGTCTTTAATTACTTCAGCAAAGATCACAGTTTTCAACAAACTCTGTAGTTTCATTGTACTTCTAAATCTTCTAAATCTGCTCCCTAGTCGCATCCTTTCGAGGTTGGTACTGCCTCTAGTGGCGTGGGGAGGTAACACAACATTACTAAATCAGAATACCGGGGCGGGTAAGAAGGGTTCGGTGAATGCGTATCTGCAACTGGGGGATTCGGTACCTCAAAAAAGGTTAAGAACCACTGGTCTAAATGTTCCTTGGTCTCCATGGTTTGTGTCACATTTTAGTACGTTCCTTCCACTTCATAAACATACAAAGCTCTACTTTACATTAATTTGTTCCATAAATGCCTAAAAAATAATTAGTTTACAGCATGGCAAAGTGAAAGGTTAACATTATTGCATTTTTTTTAAGCTCGGTTAAGAACATCTTGTTTTCTGTTTTTATCCGCAGTGCAGAGATAAAACCCTGTCAGCGCTGCTCGGGTTGCTGCAGGACCTCAGCGCTGAGCTTCGAGACGACAGCAAGGCGAAGTCGGCTACATGTGAGGAGGCAGCCGAGGTAACGGTGCCGCTCAGACTCCAATCCTCCCGCTGAGCGTGAGGCTGTCTGACACAGTGGGAAGTCCTCCCCATGATCTCTGCCTGCCTCATGAGAAGACGCATGCCAAAGTATTTAGGGTAATCTCTTGTAGGAGCTGCAGCCAACCAGGACAGGCGTGTTCAGACATACAAACTCTATCTGCAGGAAAATTCTCCAAATTCAGCTTTTCTGCTTTACTGTTCACACCTGATCTTTATATTAAGCATCCATAACTTAAAAAATTGCATTTAATTATTTATTTGTCCCTCTTTCTTCCCAGACTGGGAACATTTAGTCTGCAGTGATAAAAAGACTCCAAAGGCTTGCCAGCAGCTTTATGTGGCAGCGTTTCAGCTTCAACTTCAGCAGGATAACATGCTGATAATGTGACTTATCACCATTATTGCTTTTAGATTTGTTTAAGTCGGATTCATGATTACGGGCTGCACAGTCATGGAGGATCCAGAAAAACAAAAAATGGGTTTTGTGGACTTTGAGAGCCAGTCTGGTTATTGACAAATATTAACAAAAAAACATTTATTACTCATTAATTACTCATCAAGCTGATTTCTCAGGGCACCACATGGAGAGTTTGAACTCATAACTGGTGGGTTTCCAAAATGGCTGCTCATGCATGTGGTCAGTTATATACAAAACAAAACAATATATTAGCATAAATACTATATATAGAGGTATAGTACAGTTAAATTATAATTAGGAAAACTAAATTTATGCTTTAGTTTTAGCGCTATCATTATCATCCGCTAAATACTACGTTGATATTTAGCTTTAGCATTAGCACAACTAGCTTCCTAGTTAGTGGTGCCCACTAACAAACCACTGCCAGTTTGGCTTCCTTGTGTCGTAACTAGCTTCATTTTGGACTGTATATTTATAGAATTGGACAGGTCTACTTTTATATTTTGTATCAGATTTATAAAATATTTTGAGGTTATAATTCTGTAAAGTGGTACTGCACAATTAAATTGAGTAAAAAATGAAAAATAGCCCTGAATAAGGCAAAACCTTATTAGGGGAGGCCATTTGAAGGAATTGGAGACTTTAAGTGGGTAACATGAGCCATAGAAAAAAATCAACCGTTCAGATGAAACATTAATTTGCTTCATTTGTTTAATTTGCCTTCTCTTTCTTTGCTCAGCTTTCCATTGGTGCCGTTTTCCATGATGGGCAACACGTTGAAGATCACAGGTCGGTGTTTTCCTTTGGTTTGCAATGCTTTACTAGCAATTGTAAAAACTACGACAAGTAGACAAGGTGAGGAAAAAGTCTTAATAATAAAAAATGGTGATGAGAGGAAAGTGGGTCAGTTATGGTAGCTTGATTCTAGCTTCACTTTGACAGCCGTAAGATGTAGAAGTGGTTCAGTTAAAAAAAAAGGCGACCTAAACAGCAACTCTGTTACTGATCATCAGTAGAGCGGGAGTTTAAATTAGCTAATCAATCACTTGTGTGTTGAGACGATCACTTATTAATAATCGCAAAATAAACATCAAACCTAAAACTGTAACAGACTGAATCTTCTGTTCTTTGTGTGGGAAATGTTTGTGTGTTTATTGGTGTTGAATACCGACACATTAGTGGAGCTGTTGTCAGTCAGTCAGTTGCTATGGCAACGAGACACATGGAGTGAGAGATGAGAAGAATAGAAGTGTTTTTGAGTTATTTTTCAATGATTATTTTTCCTTTGCAGCTGCGCACTGCACTAAATTAATACCTACATCTTCAAGTTTCATTAGGGTTGTTAGGTAATTTTGTTGCGCAGCTATGGATTGCAAGAAGAAGAAGAAGATCCTTTTTGCCCTTTGGCATTGTTCGCATGTGCGCAGTTTCCAGATGTAAACAATAACATGCAACATGTCTGTAAATAATTGACTAATCACAATTTGTCTGGTTAATTGTTTAATTTTTCTCTTGCTGCTTCCACAGGATCTGCAGACTCCGACAGCTGTTCTCCCCTCGCGGCCCACGAAGGAAGAACTGGTGCTACCTGAGCCAGGAGGCGGCCCAGCTGGACCGAGAGGATCCGGTTAAGACGTGGGACCACCTAATCATGCCTCTCAGCTTCCCCGGTCTCGATTTTGAACAGCTGTCGACGGAGCGCAGCCACACCGCCCCGGAAAAGACGACTTTCCGCATCTACTACAGCCCCCCGTCGGCCCGCAGAGTCCAGCTGGCCCAGCTGAAGCAAAGCCCCGCTGCAGACCGGGCGTCCGTGGAAACCTCGTCTCCCTGGGTCACACCGCCGACATCCTTCTCTCAGCTCTGCCTGGGCTCCTCCGCTAACCTGAGCGACGACATGAAGGAGATGACGGCCAGCTGGAGGCAGACGGTCCACGCCGGCTCTCCGGAGAAGAAAGGGAGGCTAGCAGGCCGCTGGGTGGACGTCGCCTGCTCAGGTACGCAGACCCACACCAAGCCGCCGATGGTGAGCGTCGGCCAGCAGACGGATGAGGCTCAGGGGTTGAGAAGCGGCTCCTCGCTGGTTTCTGCTCGCTCCCAGCACATCTCCACCTCGCTGGACGGGCTGGGAGGTCGAAGGAGCGCCACTTCCTCCCCCAAACCGTTCCGCAGACACTCCTCGTCTCCTTCCTCGCCCCCTAGTTTGAGCTCATCTTCGTCGTCCTGCGGCTCCAGAGATCGAGGGCTGTGGCAGCCGTCGCAGCAGAGCTCAAACGGCCTCGCCTGGACTCGGCAAACTGGCACCAGATCAAACCCAGCACAGAACCTGAGCCCCTCCAAACTGCCCACAAGATCCACCAGCGCAAACCGGTGCGGCTTGGTGACAGAGTTCCTGCGCCGGGTGAGCGGCCGGACGGACAGAACCACTGCGGCGTCGGGCCAGAAAACCAAGAGCGAGCTGAAGAACCTGGAGCGGGCGCCGGCCAGACCGCTGCAGAGGAACGACAGCGTGACCCGGATCGTCAACCAGAGGTTCATCAAGCAGAGAGAGAGGGAGGAGAAGGGAGGCGGCGGGAACCAGAGAGCCAGAAACAGTCAGAGCACAACCGCAACAGAGGTGAGGAAAGAAACGTGGCAACCAGGCGAGGCTGGGAGACACACAGGTTTCATCAATTTCCTTTGGTTTTTGAAGATAACATTTTTGGAAAATCTGGATTTTCATCACCTTACGGGTGATTTCAGCACATCCAATGCAATCTCTTGTTTCACAGATTCTACAGCTTCTGTTTATTTTAACTTACAACAGCATATTAGGGCAATTAGAAAAAACTCTGAAATTTTTACATTAATCTCAGAAATTTTCTAGAAAAACAAGAAGATTTCTTAGTTTTAAAACTCAAAGATTTCATATTTGTGGAGCACTTTAGTATCTATAACACTAAAACAGCGGCTGAATTATTCCTCATACATTAGGGTTCACATAAAACACCTAGCTGTAGGTTTCAGACATTAAAAAGCTGTTTGTTTTAATTTACTAAAATCATTATCAAAATCGCACTGCCACTCAAACTGACAGTCAAAGTGGATTTATTATGCAAAATTCACATTTTGCATGTTTTTAATACTTCTATTTGGTTCTCAACTGCTTAAAAAAATACCTAACCGTTTTATTGCAATAATTTAATGTTTTTAACTATGTCAATGTGATGGAGCGAGTTAAAAACAGGAGGAGTCACAGGATATTAATTTGAAAAATAGGGTTTTTATTTTAACCTACATTATAAAATGACAAAAAGATAAACTGAGCTCATAAAAGAGGTCAAAGAAACAAAACTGAACTCAGGCAAAAATGTAAACAAACTGGCTGCACAAACAAACATAACTGACCTAACAAAGAAATGACACACGGGTTTATAATCTGGCTGATCAGACCAATTAAGACACAATAGGGGTAAATAAACAGAATACAATTATGAACACAAAACAAATAACAGTACAGCTAGGTTTGGCTAAACTAAAGACTCACAAAATGAAAATAAAAACATATTAAAGTTTAAATACTAATATTTACTTAAACACAAAACTTATCTAGACAAAGAAACTACAAATTTCCCCTGCCAGCAGGAACTAGTGGTTCAGTCCAATCAGCATTTATGCTGCTGAGGCCTCCATCTTTTGTCTGGCCTCCAAAGCAGGTAAGTACCAGCAAAAAGAAAACAAAGTTAACATTATGCAAGCAAATTAATAAACTTTAAAGTTGATATAAATACACATGCTAACTAAATGTGCGCGCTAACATAAAGAACAAATGTATCCAAATCAACCAATAAATGTTTCACTGAAACTAACTAAAGTGTTGTGTTTGAATGAGAGATAAAGTCACCGACTTTAGTTCCTTTTCACCCTTTTTGTAACGGTAATTTAGAAACGATTTAAATTACAACAGATTTATTTATTTATTTATTTTATTTGTAACTTCCTTCCTTTATTCTGTCTGACCAGGATGGAAACTACGACTGCAGCTCCAGCAGAACTCTGACCTTCTGCTTCGCTCGTCCGTCCCGTCAGAACCAGAGGCCGACGTCCATCCCGCCCAAACTCCAGCGACACAGATACCCGGCGCCGGCGGCTGCAGACTCCAGCTGTGGCTGAGAAGACGGGAAAAATATGGTGCTTTTTAGCTCAGAAAATGCCAGAGATAAGAACAATGTAGGAGGGTTTCCATAGTTACTGTACAGCTGTTTTAGGAGGCAAAATCTGTTTTGTGTGGAGTGTTTAGGAGAGCTCTGAGCAAACTATTGGTGCAATCTGAATGCTCATCTCTTTTTATAAGTGACGGTATTTGCTTAGCTTTTGATTCAATTTTGTATTTTCTAAATTCTATTAAATAAATTTCAAACCTTGACCTATTATTCTTCCTTGAACAGGCTGAGATAGATATGTGCGCTATACAAAACAAGTTAATTAAATTTCTTGAACAAAATAATTCTGAATGAGATTTTAGTTTGGTCAGTTCTGCCTATTTTCATTTCCTCTCAGAATGAGCTGCAAAAAAGTTTAATTTACAGTAAATTACCTGCAGCAGTGGCTGAAAACATTTCACTGTATAAACACAGATTTTACGGTATTTATATGGTAAAATCCTGGCAGCCATAGCTGCTGCTATTTTACCGTAAATTAGACATTTTTTTTGTACAGTGTATTTAAGGGCCTCGTGTTCACTTCAAAAACAAATAGCGTTTACACTCACAAGTGAAAATGGCTGCGAATGGATGCACAATTATACAGCCGGGCATCTTTGAACAGCATTAGTAGAGCCTCCTGCACAACCAACAAGAATGCAGCAAGTCGTTTCTGAATGGTAAGTCAAGTACAAAACATTGCCTTTTCCATCAGCCATTGTACAGCACATACACTGTTAAAACCAAAACCAGCTGACCAAACAAGCTGGAACTTCGCTTGAGTTGCTAGGTGATGGACTGAGTTGCTAGGTGATGGCTTTGCTGGGGTTGCTAGGTAACAGAGCAATGCTCACTGAACATGACTTGGCATTTGGGAGGTTTCTGAAAGGCTCACTTTCCTGATGCCAAAAAACAAAAAGTGTGGTTTCGATTTCTTTTTAAACCTTTTTTTTTTTTTTTAGAAACAGTTGAGATCAAAACAGAAGCACACAAACGCACAAAATGTGAATTTTGCATAATGGGTCATCTTTCACCTTCAAAAACCTGATTACCTCCCAGTCTTTCCTTCCAGGACGTCTGCTGACTGTTTACGTCACACACTCCAAAAAGGAAACATCACCTTCTGAGAAGTTAATAGGATGAGATTTCCTCACTTGTTGAGGTCACCACCCTCCTCTCCTCCTGCCTCTTTATCTGTTTGACTCTTTGCTACCAGTGATGAGAAAAACAACAAGCAGGTCGTTCTATCGGATATGGATTTCTGACTCTCCCCCAGACTGATCTGCTCAAACACTTACCCCCTCACTCAACAGCTGGTCGGCTGCAGTCAAGGACGGCGCCAGCACTGAAGCACACAGTCACACGGGGGTCAGATTTCTGCTCAACAACACGTGCTTAAGATCTACGATTTCAAACAAAACATGCTGAAATGTCTGCTTTTCATTAAACACAACAGTGAAAAGTTACAACAATTAAAAAGACAAATATTTTCTAACCCATATTGTAGCTATTGGTTAGTTTTTTTAACAAATCACTGCAGAAAGATGAATACAAGACAGTACAATGGCTTGGATTGCAGACTACAATGGAAAGTAGTCAGCAGTAGTTTTTATAATATAATGGTAGCACATTGCAACCAACCTGAAGATATTTTATTGCAAACATATTGGTGCAATGAAAGGAAAACTACAAATGGCTTTAATTTTTTAAAAAAATTCAAATTCCAAAATACTTTATTGATCCTGAAAAGAAATTAAATATTGTTGTAACTCATTAATTCAAAGTCTTCAAAGAGTTGTTATTTTAGACAGTGATGGCTGTTGGCAGGAAAGATCTCTTGTTGTGTGGTCTGTATTACAGCGAATTCACAAATTAAACATAATTAACATAATTGTTTTTTTTAATGTGTTGTCACTAAGGATGTTTCACATCTGATATTTTGGAAGACAAATATTTTGTGTATTTATTTATTAAGAATTCGAATAGTATCACATTTAGTTGGTCAGTTTCAGCATAAATTAATCTCAATATTTTAAATTGTTTGAAATTTAAGATTTAAAATAGGTGGCAAGTTTACTTTGTAAAAGGGCTGACAATAATCATATATAGTTTTATAGTTATAGTATGATTCAAGGATCGAGTTTAATCTTTTTTGATCTCTAAGGTTTATTCTCTAGAACATTTTAGCAATGCAGATTTAACTGAATCTGTATTGAAACACTGTGAGTGGAGATGATTGTACTAACGGGACTAAAGCCCCCAAATCTTCTCTCCCTCGGTTATGCGTCGAGTTTCGGTGCAGTACCACATCTCACCATCGGTGTCGCTGCAGCGGAAGCTGTGCGGTTTTAGTCAGATGAAGATCTTCTTCGGCGCATTGGTCATCCGGAAGCGTTTCTGTTTATGTTCACCAGGCGGAGCTTTTATATATATTAATGAAGCTAAAATAAACATGGAGTCCGTATTTTCCCGGTTTGACTCCTATAATTTCGAGACAGATCAGCGGTTTATCGACGGCCTGAAGACTTTAAACTGCAGAGAGCAAACCGAGCTGCTCAAACTGAAGCTGTTCTTCTATAACAGGTCAACTCTGCTGTGTTTACACATATTTATTAACTTCTGTTAGTAGACCTGCGGTGTTTATTACTATGGAGATGCTTAATATTTCTGTTTATTCTGCTAAAGTGATTCTAAGCTACGCATTTTAAAGAATATATTCGTCTGGGGTTGTCTGCAAATGAATAAAGATAAAGTTACCATTAACAAAATCGCAATCATTATTCTTTTTTAAAACTTATTTTACTTGTTTGAAACAAAAATAAAATAGTCAAATAAACGCAATGAAGATATGAAGGAATGTTGTAACAAATACATGAAAGAAAAAGAAATAAACATAAGTAAATGATAACATGTTAAGATGTAAAAGAGAATAAAAATCGCACTTGATAAGAAACAGCAAAATATACCTTTTAAAACATGTTAAAAAAATCTAAGATATCATGCAACATTTATCTTTTTGACCATACATCCAGACAGAGATTTAAAGAGGATTGGCAAAAGCAAATGAGGTGGATTAGCAGTTGTCCAGGAAACGTTACAGTCTTAAATATGAGTTAAAACCGTATTTGATTTCCCTTTTGGATAAATAAAGCATTTTTGAATTTAACTGAAAAAAGGAGACAAGAAAATGTATCAAAAATAACACAAAACTGTTAATCAAATATGCAGAATGACACATCAATAAAAAAGGAAAGAGCAACTGCAGAAAAAAATCTGATAAAATGGAAAACTGTCCCTAAAGTACCAACTATAAAAAATAATCTGAAGAAAATGGGATCAATGTGATACATCTCTTATTTGAGTCCATATTTTTTTCTCTACTAAATATGAAAATATCACAACTGAATTATTGTAAAGTTTGTTTTGCAGAGCCAGAATGTTCTGGTGTTAAAATATTTTTGTGTTATTAAGGATCCAATAGTTCTGGGATTTTATAGGGTCCGGTTGGCTTGAGCTGCTAATCAAACTGGGGATCTAAAATACCATAATTAGTTTAAAACATTTGTTTTTATTGCTTTTCATAATGTCAATTATGTTTTATTTTGCTACATTAGATGTTAGCAATCATAAATAGTATTTGTTTTGATTAATTCTCCTTTAACTGTGTCATTTTTATTTTCTAAATCCTTCTTTCCTGTCCGTCTTCAGGTTTGTGGAACCAATAGATCAGCAAAGCTATAAACGGTGGATCTCTCTGTCTTGCAACAACCAGCAGGACCAAACAGCTTCGTCAGATCCAGACTCGAATGAGACAGAAACGTCTGCAGACGGAGAAACGAAGCAGCTTTCTTTTGCAGAAGTGATGCAGCTGGTTCAAGAAGGAAAAGAAGTGCCAGGAGTGACGAAGCCCGACGTCCAGCCCAGCAACCAGAGTCCCACTCCGTCTCAGATGCAAAGAGTGCAGAAACCATGGGAAACTACACCATCATAACTGAACTTCCACTTAAAAACCAATGTAAGATTTAAATGGCTGAAAAAAATTACATGAACTCAAAAGCTTTTTATCATGTAACAAATCCTAACAGTGTTGATCTGTCGAATGCTGTGGAATCAACAGTCTAGCAAAAAAATTTTATGGTAAGACTAAGAAATCAAGTTGTTAATTTATTATATTTTAGACTTTAGTCAGTTTTACATTGACTTACATGTCCTAAGATCTTTAGTGAGGTTTTAAGCAGAACGGCACATGCCTGAGCTTTCCGTTTTCAATCTGTTCCTCTTTTTTGGTCAATTTTATTAAAATAAAACTTGGGAAGAAGAAAACACTGATCTAAAGATAAGAGGAATGTTCACGCTCATCTGTCTGTTCCTGTAGTGTAAAATGGTGGCTCCCACAGATGCCTTGAGATGAGTGGACCAGGCTTTATGGAGGCATCTGAGAACATTATTTTGCTGTGAAACTGCTCCAGGTATAATCTGTACCATGAATGATGCACTCTGGAACCGAAACTGCAAGTAGTTCAGTTAGAAATGTGACTTTTTGCCATCCCACTCTGTGTGCTCATTTAATAAAAATAAAAGTTCAACTTTAAACATTTTATACAAAATCTGGATGAGGTGACATGGGTTAAAAATAAAATCTCAGATTTTTTCACACCAGATCCAATTTCTTGTTTTAATTTATATTTTTTCTTGCTTTTTAATATACAAATATAAGTGACAGAAAAATATTTTCTGTAGTTTCCATGTGTCGTCACGTTTTGTAGCTGACGGCCATCTTAGTAGCTACGGTAACTGCCATGACAGTTGCTATGGAGTTGCTATGACAACAAACTTAAAACTAGCTCGCTCCTGTCTAATTAGCAATATAACAATAGTTGTAACATTAGTATGTTACAACTATTACTCGATTACAATTTGAGTACTCTACCCACCTGTAATACTAAGATAAATATCAGCGATATTGTAGTGCCGAACTAGCAAAATTAGCATAGCTAATGTAGCTGTTGTCTGCTAGCTAAGACGGACATTTAGCCTAGGTTTGTGTTACTACATGTACTTACTCTGCCAGTCACCAGAACCTGGTTATTCACATGAAGAGCTCGGACGTCCTTTATATATCAGTTGAAACTATTAAAGTTTCAGTTGAAACTATTAAAATTGACTCGTTATATCCTTTATGCCCGGGTTCAGCAAAATGCTATGTGCAAAGACTGAGACAACAGCGTCACAATAATCAGCATTTATTCAAGACAGATGCAAACTATCACCAGAAAAGAACATCACAAAACATCAGA
>CAEGAF010016828.1:0-13659 GCA_903067075.1 Micropoecilia bifurca
TTCTTCTTCTTCTGGTTTTATGGCGGTTGGCAAACAACTTATAGGTGCATTACCGCCACCTACTGGTATGGAGTGTGGATCAGGACGCAACTTAAAACAAAAAACTAAATCCTCTCTATCAGTTTAGATTCCTTAAGAAAGTTTATTAAATAACGTAAGTATTCAGATGAAGATGAATATCCCAAAATATCTGGTATTTTTAACTGTAGTTTATTCTTTAGAAGTCTATATTTTAATCTCCTCTCCTCAGTACTTTGTACAAAACAACAAAACATGTCCTACTGTCTCTTCTTGAAAACAAAAATCAAAATTACCTGTTGGATGTTTCCCCATTTTAAATAGTGAAACTGTTTAAACCCATATGCCCAAAACGTAACCTGGATATAATGTTTTCTTCTTTCCTACTTCTTCCTGTTCCCCTCATTGAACCAACTTTCCTTTGAATACCATAAAGCCATCTACCAGTTCTTTCTTCTTCCCACTGCTTCTGCCATCTTTCCTTAACCTTTTGTTTTATAATAGATTTTATTTCCTCTTTACTAAATGGAATCAGAATCTCAATGTAACTGTTCTTTGAAGCTTGTTTTGCAAATTTATCTGCCAACTCATTTCCTTTTATTCCTATATGAGATGGAACCCATGTAAAATTGACAATTAATCCCATGGCCTGAATTCTATAAAGTATTAACTGAATCTCCAATAGAAGGTCCGGTCGACTATTAGACTGATTATTTTTAATTGAACATAACGATGAACTTGAATCAGAACAAATTAAACCTCTTAAAGGACAAACCTCTTCAATTCAACCTAAAGCCAAAATGATTCAGTCAAAGTAATGAAATAACTGTTTATTGTCAATAAACAGTTGACAATAAACTGTCAACTGCTGTCAAACCCCCCCCAGGATTTACACCTATGGCACAACTGGTATTTCCATGTGGCATCATACTGCATGATGGATTTATCACTTTTGAATATTTATACTTGGATGAAATTTTATTAAATCTAATTTTATCAGTTTATGTTTAGGATTACAGAATTCTTGTTAATGTTTATTAACATACTGTTTATATTAGGAGTATAAAGAAAAAATATAATGTTCAAACTTCTGAAATCCTTTTGAAATAATACCATTTTTATAGCAGCATGTATCGCCTTGGCAATCAGGATTTGTACGCTGTGTGTGTGTGTGTGTGTGTGTGTGTGTGTGTGTGTGTGTGTGTGTGTGTGTGTGTGTGTGTGTGTGTGTGTGTGTGGCTGCAGAGTTCTGGTGAGCGGGTTTGGAGTAGGACAGTGCGACAGCCTGTTATTACAGCCCATGTGACTGACAGTATGTGGGCGAGGAGGTAATTGCTGAAGTATGCCTGCGGTGACGAGGGCCTTCAGGGGAGCGGATGTTGAGCAGACTGAGGCATGCAGACGGCACAGGCAGCACAGAACTGATGACTCATCTCTCACACCCCTTTCACTCTTGTTTGTTTACCTCCAGTCCATCGCTAAGCGGAGTCAGAGCGCTGACAGACGGGCCACAGTCACCTGGTGATTGGGCGTCTTAAAGGATTTCACCTGTTTAGACTTCAGGACAAGCAGCTTAGTTAGATCCTCATCTCTTCCCCGTGTAAACAGCCTGCAGAACCTGTGGGCTGGAAACGTCTGTTTATTCACCTGAAGAGGATATGCCTTTTATTTGTTTTATCAATTTGTGCATTGATTTATAAATAATAAATAAATTCATCTCCATTAAAAAAAAAACTAGATTTTGACTCCATGGCATATGTGGAAACAGTAAAATGCAGGTAAGATGGGGTTGAATACATTCCTGTGTGTTTCATGCGTTGGTTCTTGGCTGCACCAAAATTGAAGTTAAGCATATGAAAAATAAGGGTGAGAAAAGAACACCAATCTTTGAACATTTATTTCATCTTAAGAAGAATCTTAATGATTTCAGAAAGGTGGGATACATTTTGTGCTCTTAAAATGTCCCTAGTATTTCTCACATAATCTCCAACCCTCTGTGTCTGTTTGTCACCAGAGTCTGACTTTTTAACCAGTCATGTCCCAAACTTTCGTAGGAATTTTTAAATGCTGTTGGAAAGCAAAATGACTACAGGAGAGAAATATGTGGAAGCAAAATGACAAAAGAATGATGCGAGAAAAGGATTTTAAGTTTGATCATTCTTCCACCCCATGAATACTATTTTCATTTAAATTCAATATTTGTACAAACATACTGTTATATAAATAAATCCATAAATTACTCATTAACTTGTTGTTCACCATCATGTTGTGTTTTTGCAGACCAGAGAGACATTCTGTGAACACAATCTGACTTGTGAGACTCGGTCATTTACTGTTATATTTGCTGCTGTGGTTAAACTTAGGGCTCAGATCTACAGAGCAGTTGCCAAACCTCAGCAGCCAGTAGCCAGTAAACAAAGGCTTCCTCTCTGGACACTTGTCCCTCGGATTTGTACGGCTTTTTTCTACTTGTGGAAAACTATGATGGTTGTGTTTATGTGGCAAGAAACTGGCTTTCCTCCCGTATGAACTCTGCAGCTCACCGCCCACATACATGCTTTCACATACACTACTGCACACATGACTAACACACAATGACAGCTTGTCAAATATGGAGGTTTAGGCTTTTTACCTTTCAATCTGAGATATGCGGAGAGCTCCAAGCAGCTCAGTCTGTCTGAGGGATCCTGAGCTAAAGCCGGAGGCAGGGATTGACCTGCAGCTTCTTCCTCTCTGCCAACCCAAACATGAACTGCTAAGAACAGCCTTAGTAAGGTGTCTTCCTTCCTGCACCTCTCTTGTTTAGCAGCTGCTCTTATATCTTTAGCGGATATTCACAGCCCCAGTGTCTTTTGGTTTGTTTATTTTTCACAAAATCAGGTATTGTTTGAACAATTTTAAAGTGTTGACATTTTTCCAAACAAATATGGATGAGCGGGAAAATAAATTCCATTCCATAGTGCTTGATAAATGTCGTCTTAATGTGCTTTATAAGATCAACAGACTATCGAGACAGAAACACTGAATCCAAACACAAGCAGATGCAAAATGATTTACATCTATTCTAATTCAGTCAAATTCACTTAACAACACTTACTGACAAAATGTTCAATCTGTAGTGACTGCAGTTAGCCAACAAAGCATCATGCATGCACTTGGTAACAGTAGGAAGGAAAAACAGTTATTTCTCAGAAAGAAGCCTTCAGCAGAATATGTCTCACTGCAAGCAGGCATCTGTATAGGGGTTTTTATTATAGAAATAAAGTTGATAAAAGGAACACAAATGTAAAATATGTGTGTGTGCAGTTGGTAGAGCTGCTGCCTTGCAGCAAGAAGGTTCTGGGTTTGATTCCCGGCCCGGGTCTTTCTGCATGGAGTCTCCCTGTTCATGGTGGGTTTTCTCCAGGTTCTCCGGTTTCCTCCCACAGTCCAAAAACATGACTGTTAGGTTAATTGGCCTCTCTAAATTCTCACTAGGTGTGTGTGTGTGTGTGTGTGTGTGTGTGTGTGTGTGTGTGTGTGTGTGTGTGTGTGTGTGTGTGTGTGTGTGTGAGGATGTCGACCTGTCCAGGTGACCCGCCTCTCGCCCAGAATGTGAGCTGGAGAGGCAGCAGCAGCTCCTGACCCCACTAAGGGACAAGGGTACAGAAAATGGATGGATGGATGTTTGCATGAAACATGTCACTAGAGTCTGATTTCTTAACCAGTCATGTCCCAAAATGTTTGTAGAAACTTTTAGATGCTCTACCCTAACAACTGTCTGAAAGTAAAATGACCTCAGGAGAGAAATATATGGAAGCAAAATCACAAAACAATAATTCAATCACTCCTCCACCTCATAAATACTATTTTCATTTAGATTAAATATTATTTATGCACACATAGCGACAGAATTAATTGCAGTTTTACTTATCACACTATTTTAATCAGCATGTTTAAAACCTCTGCACATCATCTGCATTGTAATGGGGGGTTATTATAATGCAGTGAGAATAGAACCTGCTTTAAAAGTTTGCATCCCTCAGCATGACCTGTGAACTTTGCACAGCCTTCACCTCCTTACACTATCAGCCATTTTCACCCTGCATCTGTTCAGCTCTCCCCATTTATGTTTTATTGTATTAAAATATATATTTTTAACAAAACCAGGACACCAACTCTTTAATGAGCCACAAACCACTGAAATTCTGACTGCAAAAGAGTAATAAATGACAGAAAGTAATAAACCTCATGAAGTCCCAGTCAGTCATTCTGAATTCTGTGGGAATGTTCAGCACATGAACTGAATGATGCTCACAGGCTGCAGAATAGTGATGTGATTTTCATTAGAAATCATTCAGTCACGTGAGAAAAGAAAACCGCCAGAAGAAGAAGATCCAACAGCCATCATCTATGGAAACCAGCCAGGTTCTCAGCCAACATGGAGGCCTGTTCATGACTCAACTCACAGCTCATCGTAACTTATGGATTCAACTGTAAAGGCATCAGGCTACTGCATTGTCCCCTCATCATGTTCCACTAGTTACTATGATGAAATGATGAAACAAGTAAATCTTTAAATATTCTAAATAACATGCCAGTAGATGAACAATCAGATCAGTGTCGTCAATTGATCCTTTTGGATGCTTTATTTGCAACACTGGTGACATTTGATCACCAAGATAAATAGAAATGAATGTGTTCAATGGTGTTGCATTTGTCAAAGATCTTCCTAGGTGATCATGTCAAGTAAAACCAGCAGCCACTGCTGTATTGGCAACCATGTGTCACATCAGTCATAAATTCTTGCCTGCAAAATTCCTACAGACGGCCTGTTTCTAAAGAGCAATGATCATTATTAGTCATTGCTAAAGCAGCCATGAAACTTAAATGTGTGAAAACCTTCAGGTTTGTTCTGTATCAAACAATTTAAGAATTTCATGAGATTTCCATGACAATTTACACCTAGAAAAATCCACTGGATCCGCACCATGTGCAAACTCCATACAAGTACAGTCCTGCTTGCACTCAAAGCTATGACTCATAAGAAAAGTGCTCAAAGCTAATCTAGCAACACACATAAAAAAGCCCTGCTCAGAACGAAAGACAGATCGGTCAAAGAGTCATTGCCTCGAGAGCTGGAATGACTCATCTCAAAGCAATTCATGAGGGGCCCAGAAACCCTCCCCTCCCCTCCCCAGTCAACAAGTACTTCCATGAATCTGCTGGCTAAGGAGTGTGGTAAATCCATGCAGAGGATAAGACTTATATGTAATATTATTGTCAACAACAAGGCAGCATGTGACGTTAAACCAAGTGTGCCTGGTTACATCAGTTACTGTGAGCTTGGCGGGGCCTCAGGGAGCCACCAATGAGTTAACCCTAACCCTAACCCTAACCCACCATTCACAACAGTCTCTCACATTTCCTACAGGCTTCAAAAGTGCATGTGAACAAACAGAAACAAATAGTCATACAGTCAAGTTTCTTTTCAGTCAGGTTTCTTTGGTTTAATACATACCATAGTATGTATTATTTAATAACTGGATGTAGTATGAGATTAAACCACATATTGCTAAGATGCAAGACACATTTGGATGTTCTGTTCAATTTTCAAATCATTCCTTCTATGACTTATATCTAAGCTGAATTTCTGTTGTTGATTATCCGTAGTTTGGGTTCAGCATAATTTGACAAAATCTCACAGTCAGGCCCAACATCCAGCATTCAATACATATTGTTGCTAATTACAGAGCAGTGCATAAAAGTATGGAATACCAATTATTAGTAATAAGTAAAGAGAAAATGATAAGGTCCATGTCATGGTTGTACTCATGCAACCATTTGATGGTTGCATGAGTACAACCTGGACCCAAACATCATTATCCATGTTTTTTGTTATTTTTTCAGATGGTGTGCTTGACTTTCACACTGCACTGTCAAACGCTCCAAATCCTTTATAAAAAAAACCTATTAACCCCTCAGCTGCGGTGGCATTGCACCAAAAACCACTGAAGGAAACAACACAAAAACCTCCCAAGATGACACTGCGCGCAAATTCTTTCTTTACATGATGTAAACAAAACTGGAGTGGCGTCAGATTTTAGCAGTTGTAGGATTTCTCTTGTCTTTGCCATAGGATCACATTTTGGTTACCCAGAATGCCCTGCGCTATAGTTTAGTTCCAGCTTTTTGAGTGGTCTCTGGCTTGCTTTCATTCACATGTGGATTTGAACTGCAACATGGTTCAACTGAACTGAGTTCTAGGTTTATAGGTAGACCAGAGTTTGTTTTCTTGGTCTGTATCAGTTTCATTGAGCATTCACATCTCCCCTAATGAACCAGACTTTCTTTGTTTAATTGAACGGGAGTTTGAATCAAACAGGACCAGACAGGGTTGATGTGAATGCACCCTTAGTTACTCAAAAGGACAGATAGGGTGCCTAACATTTCAAAGGCATATTTTAATGAGACCTCACTAGAGTTCATTCCACAGGAACCCACCATATGTCAACAGTTTGGGCAGTGGGTGGGAAGACTAGTGCACTGCTTCTGTGGACTCTTTCATGAGCCCTCAAACTTATTCCTCCCCTTTTTCCACCACCCAACTTCAGTCACCCGCCTTTCTTAAAAGAACCTAAAGAAGGTCACTGAGTGCAGGAATGCCACTGCACCCTTTGTGTGTGTGTGTGTGTGTGTGTGTGTGTGTGTGTGTGTGTGTGTGTGTGTGTGTGTGTGTGTGTGTGTGTGTGTGTATGCATCTGCAAGTGCGTTTGAGTGTGGCGAGGGCAGTCTATGCTCTGTAATTAAATTCTCCTCATGTGCATACTGCTTTGGGAGCAAGATGTTGATTGTGAAAGTACTGCAATGGGACAAAGGTGGTGGGAGCTTCTCTCCCAGTGCGCTTGCCACCGTTCCAGTCTTGCCTGCCAAAGACCCTCGATCTGCTCTGGAGTCCCACCAATTTAGATATAGGAATTAAAAGAGCTCAGTTGTCCTGCAGGTTTCTGCATGGATTAATATAAACTTGAATACATATGCGTAATCTGAGGTATTCTACATAGACTGTTATAGTGAACCACCAGAAAAAATACCCACAATCCCTCTTGAGCTGTTTGCTTTGTATTTTGGCACTTAGGTTTTTATTTGAGTATTTATATGATTTTTCTCTCAATACTTACTGTAAGAGCCATATGAATGTAGCACCAGGGATCCAATACTTTGACGCAGTTCAGAAAGCATATGATTACGTCCACCATGGCCTGTCCGATGGTGTCGCAATAGGATTTCAGAGATGTGACGGTCTTTAGCCTGGGTATTTAGCTTCAGCAGGCATAGCTGCTTTGCTTAGCCTTCCACCGACTCTTAGTACACCACCTTTGAGAATCGGATCAAGCTTATAGAGCTGGCTTGTTCCTATATAAATGCATGACTTGTCAATGACTCCATGCAGCACCAGGAAGTCAAAAGATGGCAGACCTTCCACAGGAATGAGTGTATCCAGACAAAACCCCCATTTACTTGTGTGGGTGTGAATTGTTTTGGTCCCTTTGAAATAAAACGTGGCAGGAGCCTGTTGAAACGATACGGAGGCAGTATTACCTGCATGGCAATAAGAGCAGCTTACCTGGAGATGTTACCGTCACTGGATACTGATCCCTTCATCAATGGTCTCCGAAGATTTATTGCCAGTCGTGGTCAAGTGCTGGAGCTACGTTCAGACAATAGAACCAACATTGTGGGAGCTGAACGAGAGTTAAGGGAAGAAATTGAAAGATGGAATCAAACTCTAATCAGTAACACTCTCCTTCAGAAAGGAATAAAATGGTTTTTCAATCCCCCTACTGGTTCACGCCATGGAGGGTTCATGGGAAAGCCTTATTAAGTCTGTTCGGAAAGTGTTAAATTCTGTTCTGAGAACACAGAGTCTTGATGATCATAAACAGTCGACCTATAACCAAAGCCTCTACTGATGCCCAGGACCTGGAAGCTCTAACTCCAAATCATCTGCTTCTGTTAAAGACCATGCCTTCATTGCCACCAGGAGTGTTTTCCAATAGTGATATTTACGCTCGGCGAAGATGGAGACAAGTGCAATACATGGCGGATCTCTTCTGGAAGCGTTGATTAAAGGAGAACTTACCTCAACTACAAGAGCATCAGAATTGACAAAGAACAAGATGGAACTTTCTTCCAGGAGATGTTGTCTCATTGTGGACGACTCTGCTCCATGCAACTCTTGGTTAATGAATAGAGTTGTGAACATTGTCCCTGATAAAGGAGGACTGGTGCGGTCAGTTTGCATCAAGACAAAGACGGACTACCTGGAAAGATCCATTACCAAGTTGTGCCTGCTTAAGGAGAAGACAAGCATGAACATTTTAACAACTTTTTATCTGCTTTCTCATTACCAGTGACTTCCTTTTCTCTAGTTGATTGCTTATTCTAAAAGATAGATTTAGATGAATTAATATTGAGCAATTTATGATTATTTGTTTCTTAGGATTGTCTCTTACATGTTAATATTTCAGATAATTATTTTGTAATAATTAGGGGCCGGAATGGAAGAGCCATATGAATGTAATGAATAATTATTGAGGTGACAGAAGCACACGCCTTTGACACTTGGGTGGTGGGCGTGTTGAGGTGGGTGTGGCTGTCACTAAAGGTATGAATGGGAGTCAAACTGTCTGCTGGCTTATTATGTTTGAGGAAGCGAGTGGTCATAATTTCTGTTGACTGTGTTTAATGTTATTGTTGGCACTATTGGATGGTTTGGCCTGGTCAGCCAGTGTCAATCTGTAAGATCTGAAGTAAGACAATCAAAGTGGAATAAATAGATGATTGCATCAACAAAGAAGCGGCCTGGAGTTTTTTGAAGCACGCGTTGGACAGTTTCAAATTCCCCGAGTTATCCCAGTGCGGCCCTCATACATCTTTAGCTTTGCCGCACATCACTTTTAATTACTGGCATGTATATTAATTGAACTCATTATGGAAGAAATATATAAAACACAAACTATATTCAGTCACATCAGAAAAAAATCCGTCAGAAATTTCTTCATTTCTGACATTAAATCAGGCTAAACTTCCATTTTAAGTCATTTAGAATTATCTAAGTAATTTCTGTTAGCAAAATAATAGAATATTGAGAAAAATATAGTTTTTAGAAAATCTGTTACATTCTTAAAATCCAGATGTTTACTTACACCAAGATTACTGCGCCTTCGACAAACAAGTTCCATTTAATCTTTCCAAGTAATCAATCCTACCTCTAGTTTCTTGACAAAGTACTTCTGTCACAACAAAAAGTTCAGTTGAGACTCTAGTTCGGGAAATAATTGTTTAAATGATAACAGTTTATTTTTAGGAAGGTCAAGTAGGTGTTTAGAATTATATCTGAAGATGTTCGCTCTGATTTTACAGGTGAGGAGATGTGTGAATGGTTCCTACACTCAAAGTAAGGCCAAGCTGAGTGACAGTGAGAAAAAACTGAGGCTGGGTCCAGTTGAGAGGTGAGAACACTGAGTTTTCTGATTGTTAGATTCCAACAAAATGATGTTGATGGAGGACCAGAGCGCTGAGTCCAGTGAGGAGATCGAGGGGCAGCAGAGAGACTGAGGAATATTTTGAGGACAGCAGCAGAACAGAAGGATGCGGTGATGGGTCTGATCTAATAGTGCAAGGAGGGAAACATCAACTACAGGAACGACTGTGGATCAGGAAAGCAAATGTTCCGATCACAAGATGACTACTGTACCCTCAAAGACATAGTCTCCCCCAAAATAAGCTGAATTATATATTAAATATATAATACATTCACTTAATTTAGACAAAAACTTGCATGTTTTCCCTGCATGTATTTTGCATAATACATGAAGGCACAATACAGCAGCTATTCAGTCAAAAGGACGACTGAAAAATCCATAATCACCTAAACAATAATTAACATTAAAGTTCATAGCCTAAATTATATATGATTCCAATAAATCTGACAACACTGCCTATATCAAATAATGTGAAGTAAAAGAGGAAAAATTCTGTCAAGAAGTGGTGGTGGTTGTTGGTGAGGAGAGACGCAGAGACCCAGGTATGGTGAAAATGATGATTTAACGATGTAGCTCTTCAGTCCACAAACAGGCAGCACGGCAGGAAGAAGCACACAGCTAATACCGGTAGCAACTGATGACAAAGACTGAGAACGCGAGCTGGACTAACCAGGACTTAACCAGTTCAACTGGCCAGCTAAACAGACGTTTGACACACGTACGACAAGGACCCGACAAGGAACACAGACAACAGGGGAGACTAAATACACCCAGGGCAATCAAGGGAACGAGACACAGCTGGGAGACAATCAACGAGGAAGACACAGAGACAGGACTCACAGGGAACAGGACTACACAGAAAACTCAGAAATAAACACACAGAAACACATTCATCCAAAGTCCAATTCAGGTTGCCTTCAAATAAACAATCTGAGTTACTAAGTGCAAACTTCCTGAGAGCATGGCAGCTGATTAATGCACAGTGGTACTATCATGTAGATATGTTGACCAAAGCCTCCTGCAGACACTCAAGGAACCTTATTCTGTTCTTATTCCAGTTTACAACTTAAATCACAGTGAAACTAATGGATATTTTCTCTGCATTTCTTGATTTATCACTGAGGTGTCAGTTTCGCTATTCTTACATACCATTGAAAGTACAGTATGACTCTGCCATTTCCTCTGAACTTTGATGTCCTTCATGCTAATACCATAAAGCCTGTTAACAGAATTGTTTTGATGTCAGCAAGAACTCTGTCAACTTGCCAGTTTAATACATTATACGTTTCATGAAGCTGCTCTCTTAAGAGGAATATGTAGAAAAAAGTGAGCATTGCTAAGAGGAGCAATCTGCTACACTATGATGATTCATAATTAAATGCAGTCTCCCTGAGGGCAGTGTCCAATGTTAGAAATGAAAACATATCCAATGAGTGTTTTCTTGTTCAAACCTGATGAGCTCTATCCAGAACAAACAAAAACCAAACCAAACCAAAATGAGCTGCATCATAGATTATGAAATACACACACTCACAGACACTCCCTCACCCCCCCCCCCTCACACACACATATTTGCATTTCTGCTTTTGTCTTGGTTTGTTTTCACTTCAGAAAATTGAAAACCTGAAGTGAAAACTGAACCCCCTCACATAACTGTGTCACTGTCACCAAGTCAGACAACAAATACCCTGATTACAGAAATATTCATTATATTGAGTAGCTCAGTTAGCACATAATGTCAATCAGTAGCCTGGTAAAAAAAGCCTGGTGGAAATGCAAAGGAAGGCAATGACCAGTGGCTAAGGTTTTCCAGAGATGTATGCAAAGTGCCAATTTGGTGCCAAGAAGCTGTTAGGATTGCAGCTTAGGATAGGATTACTATTAATTTATATTAATGGTTTTGGCTTACTGGATTAATAACCATGATGATGATTACCATAAAGTAAAACAAATACCATTTATTTATTTCCCAAGAGCCTTATGCATCTCAAACAAGAAAAAATCTTGGTCGATTTCAGAAAAGGGTCAATGGTTAAAAATGTTTCTGCGAAGTAAATAAATATAATTTAACTGAATCTGACATTTTATAATGGTAGTTTCCACTAAACTTGTTTTGGAGAAAAGGAACAATGAATTGATTCATTCCACAGTCCACAACATTACTGTGTCAGCAGATTCTCCTAAAAGGAGAAAACAATCTGCAACGCATTAAAAATTGCAAGTTCCTTTACATGAAAGCAAAACCTCATGTCATAAACAAACTAACATATCATTGTATGTATATTTGTTTTTTAAGCTAATAGTCAAATTTCCCCCATAACATTAACAATTTTTAAATTTTTTCTTTTCTAAGTTCAAATGAACAACATCACAATATAAAGAACAAATTAATAAACTGCATATAAGAGAAAAGTCTAATTAAAGACTATTTAAAAATATATATCTTATATAAATATAAGATATAAATCCAGATGTGAAACTGAATATTATTTGTGTAATCAAGAAACATATTTACAAATGTGCTTTGCATATCAGTTTGTTTTTCTGCTTGGAACAATAACGTCAACATATATATTAGTACATGTAATTTAAAAAAAAAACATAAGTTTTTCACCTACACCTTCACACTCCCTGCAAACTATTCAATTCTCACAGTCTTACATGGCCCGACAGATCCACAGATGATGAATAAGTTCTTTATGCACACCACCCACTCCCATCTGGGCCCCCAAAACACTTTAGTAAAGATTGTGTTCACACAGCTTCACTTTATACATCATAACTATCATAAAGCTCTTGAAATGCATTTGAACATCAAATGCATCTGGGAATTCTTGTCACTCTGACCACAGATGTCAAGGATAAAAAAATGCCACCTTGTCCACACTGTGGACATTAGGACATCAGGAAGAAAAGGACATCCCAGTCTACTGTTAACAGGGCAGCGTGTTTCTAGGGGTCAACAACAGGAGGACTGAGTTACTCACTACACATGCTTAAAATCAGCAAGAAAGAGGCTATTTAAGAGAAGATACTTAGCATTCAACACAGTTAACTATCCCATCTTTACTGGGACAGAATGTATCACAGGTGGAATGTTTTGGAGTGCAAGATTCCATATAGGGCGATTAGCTTGGGGCAATGAATTAGCAAAATAATTGATATATAGAAATAATCAAGACTAAAAAACAAAAATAAGTAGTTACTTAAAGATATTGATCCGACAAGAGTCAGCAACACTCCTTAAATTATAAACATGAATTAAAATGATAAGGATGTCCCCAGCAGGTAGCTCCACTGACTCCTAAGTAATGAAATGAGCAGCAGACCTCCTCCATTAAGGAGGAGTTGGAAAGGAGGATCCCTTTCCAACTCTGTTTAGTTGGAAAGGCATTAGCCGCTAATGTGGTGAATAATAAGACAAGTAAACACTACCAAAAAGACGCAGACTGAAACTGAAAATGAGAACAGAAACCATCAGAACCTGTAGCAATCTACCCTGTTGACGGTAGTTGATCACCACAGACAAATTACCAGAAGAAGGAAATAAAAACGCCTGTTTCTAGAAGAACCAGATCTATGTTTACACTCAACAAAAACAGAAACAGTCTCCGGATGAAATAATTCTTATAGACGGATGTTGATTTGGCCTATGCTTGTTGGTTTTTCCCTATGGCAGTAGAAATATTGTTAAGTTTATGTTTTTCTCTTTATTACAAAGAATTGTGCTATCATACTATCTATCAAGATTTGAAACTGTTAGAGTATTTCTATAGTACTGAGATAAATGCTTATCGTGGTAATGATAACGTTGAGAGGAGCCAGTTGAGGCTCAGGCATCTGGTCAGGATTCCTCCTGGACGCCTCCATGGTGAGGAGTTCTGATCCCACCGGGAGGAGAGGAGACCAGGACACCTGGAGGGACTATGTGTCTCTGCTGGCCTGGAACGTCTTGGGGTTCCTGGAGGAGCTGGAAGAAGCTGCTGCCCCCGAGACACGACCAGGATAAGAGGAAGAGGATGGATGGATGGATGGAGGGATGGATGGATGGATGGATGGATGGATGGATGGATGGATGGATGGAGGGATGGAGGGATGGATGGATGGATGGATG
>CAEGAF010016833.1:0-18730 GCA_903067075.1 Micropoecilia bifurca
GGATGCGTCATATTTTGACATGGTAACTCGTGGTGGACTAATTTAATTGGCCTCTCCAAATTGTCCCTAGGGTCTTTCTGCATGTTCTCCCTGTGCATGCGTGTGTTTTCTCCTGTTCAGGGTGACTCGCCTCTTGCCCAGAACATTAGCTGTAGATGGGCACCAGCACCTCTCGACCCCACTAAGGGACAAAGGTGTTAAGAAAATGGATGGATGGGTGGATGGATGGATAACCAAATTCATTGATGGTTTTAAGTAGTCGAGGGATTGAGGACTTCATATTAGACAACATTAAAATAATGTCATCTGAAAATAGTCAAATTTTAGATTCAATACTTTTTATTCTGACACCATGAATGTTTTGATTGTTCCTTATGGCAAAAGCCAATGGTTCAATTGCCAGAATAAAGAGGAGGGGTGAGAAGGGACACCCTTGACGTATTCCCCTAGCTAGATTAAATGAATCAGATATAATATTATTCGATACAACTGATGCTGTGGGTTTATTATACATTATTTTAATACAGGTTATGAAATAACCACCCAAGCCAAATTGAAATAAAACATTGTATAGATCATTATGTTCCACTCTGTCGAATGCTTTTTCTGCATCAAGTGAAAGTAAAGCTGTATCAGGATGTTCATATTTAGCATGGATTATATTCAGCACACGACAGATATCATGGTGGGCTTGCCGCTCCTTTATGAATCTGTTCTGATCGGGTTCAGAAAGAGATGGTAAAAATTTCTCAAGCCAAAGTGCTAGTATTTTAGATATTAATTTGGAGTCAGAATTTATAAGAGAGATTGGTCGAATAGATTTGCATCTGGTGGGAGGTTTTCCAGGTTTAGGTAGTACAGTTATAATTGCATTTCGTAGAGAAGGAGGTAATTCTTTAAGGATATAACTTTCTGCAAGCATATTATAGAGGGGCTGTAGTAGTCTGTTTTCAAATATTTTATAAAGGTCCAAAGGGATCCCATCCAGACCAGGTGTTTTCCCTGATTTTAATTTTATCTACTGCATTTGAAAGTTAATCTATAGATATCGGGATATCGGCTAAGATTTAACCGTTTCAATAAGTGTGGGGATATATAGAGAGTTAAAAAATGAATCAAGTGGTATTTGTAATATGTGTCCTTTAGATGTATATAATTTAAAGAGATCGTTACTTTTTAGAGAATCAGAAGTATTTTCATTTTCAGTTGTAATGTCATTTATTGCCCTTTCATTCTGCATAGCTTTAATGCGCCAGGCTAGAAGCTTTTCTGTCTTTTCTCCTTGATTGTAGTAGGATTGTTTCAGATTGAATATCTCTGATGAAGCTTTGTTAGTAGATAGTTTGTTATATTTTGGCCTTAATATTAGCAGTTTTTGCTGCTTTTCTTTAGAATCCTTTCCATTTATCTCGAGCTCAGTCTCTTTAATTTGTTTTTCAAGTTTTACCATCTCCATGAAGTTTCTATTTGTCTTATTTCTTGTGTAACTTAACATTTCACCCTGTATAAAAGCATTGAAGGCTTCCCATCTAATAGATGCTGTAGTCTCAGGTTTAATAAAAAAAGAAAGAGGAATCAAGCAGCAAAGGGAGAGATCAAAGCTGCCTGTGATCTCTCCTGCTCTCATGCTTGTCATCTCATGTGGCGCTTATGTTTCTTTACTGATTTTTGGCTCTTAAGTAGTTAAAATATTCCATTAAGGGTTACATAATGGCTTATTAGGACTTTTCAAAATACAGGAAGTAAAGTGTGGAACCGCATGACTTCTTTTTTCATTATTTACTCTGATTATTAGTAAATATTTGAAGTTATCTTAACTTCATAGGGGCCAAACATAACATTTGTCAATTACAAATCCTTCTTTTAAAGCAGATTTTAGGCACTATTCTAATTTCTTGGATTCGGGTTTTTATTAACTGTAAGCCATAAACACCAAACTAAGAAATAAACGTGTCACGTTTTGTGTAATGAATCGACATTTTAGGACATTTTTCTTTTTAAATCAATGACATTCTAGTTTATAATTATCACTGGCAGTCAGTTTGTTTACACATCTTTACCAGCACAGCCAATGAAAGTTAGTGGTGCTATTTCTGCAAACCAAAGAGTTGGCACTCTGTGCAATAACAGCTCATCTTTGTACAATTTGTGCATTTTTTTCTCTTCCTGTTGCTAATTCAAATTGCGCTGCTGCTGCTGGAATGCACTTGCATGATTACTCAACCTTAGCATTTTCTATGATTTTTAAGCATGAATAAAATGGCACAAATCCTTTTTTTCACTTTGCAGCCTCACGGTTTCAGTACGTTCTTGAATCTTCTTTAAAAGGCCGTACCTCTCTGCTCATGGAAACCACTCTCTGGGTATGCTGGGCCTCAGTGCAGAGCTGTGAGTCCTCCATCCTCTGCCTGTACATCTCGAACTCTGCCAAGGCCTGGCGATTTAAAAAAAAAAGAGAGATCAGCCGATGTAACGGACACGAGCGTGAAGGTTTATGTATGCGAAGCCGTAGGCGCCGGCGGCGTTCTGTGACCTGTCTCTTCATGTGGTCGTGCAGTTCCACAGATTCCTCCAGACTGGCCAGCCGCCGCCTCAGGTCCGCTTCGTCCACCATTTTGCTCTTGTACTGCATGATCTTGTCTCTGGTTTCTGTCACTATGTGTTGGACCTGAGCAAAAGCAAACGGAATTTGCTTTGACGTAGCTGGCACAACTCAAAAAAAAAAAAAAAAAAAAATTGGGCAATAAGAAATAAATGTAATTAAAGAAGCAACATGCAGGACTTGTCGCCTTAATGAAATCTTTGCAGTGGAGAAAAGCCTCTTCTTGAAAACAGAAGTTTCAGAACAAATTACATAAACACTATATTTCATGGTGAACTTGAAGCTTCTCTTGGGAGTTAATCCTAATAAAAATGAACGTTTAAACAACTCTCAAAAAGCCTCAGCTTCTGCACTCCTTTAATAAAACTGAAGTGTTTTGAGGTAAACACACTGCAGACAGTCGTGTGTGTGTTATATTTTATTGGCTTAGGGTTGATTCTGGACTCTGCACTGAGAAAATGAGATTTATGAGTGAACAGTCATACAGAGGAAGATGTTACTGCAGCTATTGCGTTGTAGTAGGTGAACACATGGTGACATTTAAACAAAACGCCTGAGGCAATATGAGCTGAACTGCATGTATGCGCCGTCAGAACTGACTAGTATCTGGAACAGCTTGTGATTGAATTCAAGATAAATTACTTCCATTTGAAAATAAACTAAAAAAAAAACAACAAAAAACAAAGGCAGCATGATTCTGCCGCCACCATGTTTCACTGTCTTCACTGTCGATATGATCTTTTGCAGATAATAGCAGATGTTTGCTGACAATAACGTTTAGGAATTGTGGTATGAAAGTTTTGGCTTCCAGACAAAAACAAATATTTTTTTACCTCATATTTTAATTGCAGTCTCAATATCATAATTAGCTTGTTCTATTTAGATTAATTTCTTCATATCAGTATCTGTAAGATAGCTCTCAAGCTTGTTTTCTTGTGATAACTGTTTCAAAAACTCACAATTTTAAGATGTCATGATGCTAATGCTCAAGTTTTTGAAATCACACGTCAACATATTTTATACGACCAAGAAATGTTCAGTAATTCTGAATGTTTCCATTATTGCCCAATAATTTGCTGTCAAATATTCAACAAAAAATATAAATCCAGCATTCATAGAGCTAAGACTTCCGCTACAAACACAAGAGGCTTCTCTGAAATATTGTTCAATCTTTGTTAGTGATAATCCATCCACCTCACAGGTGTGGCGTATCAAGATACTGATTACAACACGTTACAGAAATGTCAAGCAGAGCTGCTGTTTATAAATTAAATATTCATTTTTCTACGACAAGCCGCCTGCGCCACTGACAAATAAGCAAAAGTAACTTTTGTTTCTCTAAAGTCGAATTAAAATGAATCCCAGCAGGTACAGACAGCTCTGGCTTTCCATATATCTTTTATTCATAAAGTGGCTCCAAATGACTCAACTTTTCTTTGAGTAATTCAATATTTGAAAGTTACAGTTCTATAAAATAACACACAGAGGAGACTGGAAAGTTTACCTCGTCCTCGTGGGCTTCCTTCAGAGACTCAATTTCCTCCTCGTGTTCATCGTTTTTGGTGTTGAGAGCATAAATTACCTGGAGGCAGAAGCAGATGACAGCATGGAGATGGGAACGAAAGCTCTTATTAACAGCTTCAATATAGGATCGATAGTTGTACGGAGAAGGAGAGGGAGGGGAAAAAAGAAGATCAACTGTGCAAAAATCAATACCAATAACATCAGTGAAAGAGGCAAACATGTTCCAGACTGTAGGCAGACAAAGCTTTGCCTCACTAAGTGATGTAAAATAAAACCCAACATTTTTTTCCTGAGTTTCTCTCCCATTTCTTTTTGGAAAAAAATGTGGACTTTTCACAACCAATCAGATTGACGTGACTCAATCAAGTCAACATCATGATGTGACAAAACATGAAGAGAAATTTGTTCCCGGCACAAGCTCCAATATGGATGCAGGAAATCCCCTCCTCTTCCTGCTGCACTCTCCACACACAGGCTTAAGTGAATAACATCATGTCAGTCATGCTTGCGCTCGCTCTCAGGAATATAAGCAGGTTTTTATGAGTGCTGGAGGTAAATGATATGCAGAAGCTTTAAAATGTTAAGCCCCAGCAAATTGAAGCCCCCCGGGAGAGCAGCTAATGTTCGGTCACGGTCAGCTGAAACGCGGACGTGTCGGAACCGGACGGTCCAAAATTTGCTCCAGTAACAGGTGAAGTTAAAAAGGGTTTCACTTGAACATACTGTACGACATGCATTAGACAGGCTTGTGATGTCCTCCAGAGAAGACAGATGAATGACTTTCAGACATTTAACGCCACTTTTAAATCGACGCGGCGGTGGCAGTTTCTGAGGCGACGCAATGCATCAATACTTTGACGTGTAATCGCTTGTGAAGAAACGTTCGCAAGTTTTCCATCCAGATCTATAGTCTCTAATGAATAAAAACAACATGCTTGACACCAGACGGGCGCCATCTTTTAAACCTGTAACTCTACATCGCTGTAGGTTATAAACGCATGTCGTTACTTTTAGGTATCTACTATATGACCGTTCATTTTTTCCCCCTGTCGTTTAAGGAGTTGGAGGACTTACAAAAAAGTCCTCTACAGTCTTAAAGAGATAGAAAGCAGTGAATCAACAGCCTATAAACTTTTACACATATACTCTCAGCATCCAGAGCAGACAGATTTCTGCTGATGAGGATTTCCTGCTCGAATGTTCTTGTTCGGTGGTGAATGGTGGATCGGCTCAGTAGAGGAACTGAAGGTGGATTTTCTCTTCTCCTTGACTCAGAGCTCGGATTCCCAGCATTGAGTCACCCATGGAAATGTTCCTTCAATTATACATGATTATTTTAATGACGCTGGAGTGCCTGCTGCTTTCATCTCCGGCTCCTCACTCTCCCCGTGCTTTCATCCTTTTATCTCTCCCTCTTTTTGTTCTTTATCTCTCTCTCTCTCTCTCAAGCCTCTCTTTCTACTTTGTTTCACCATCTCAGAGGAATGGAGGCACCTTGCAGTAGTGTTTGGGCTAAAGCTGGTTTTGCATAAATATTCTCCCGCAATCTCTCAATTCAAGTGCAATTAAATCCTGTTAGAGAGTGAAGTACATTCCTGATAAACGCCGCTCCACAAATACTCATTTGGCAAAGCCGTCAAACATCCCCTGGTATCCTAAACTCCGCTGTTGACTGAACTCGTTATCCTGAGCTCTGACGTTGACGTAGCGGAAGAGTTCAACGTGAATATAGAAAACCATTTGGATTCGTGCTCTGGACTTCCTTTTTTTTTAGCAAACTTTTATCTTGTCCCTAAATGTAATTGAGGGGGAAAAAAAGCACAAAAGAAAGAAAACAATTATGTTCTGAAAGAAATTCTCCATAGAACAAAGAAGAAGAGTTGTCTGAAAAACTATCATATCCACCATATTGGAACCAAGTCTGATTTTACAGTATCTGTCAGACACACCTTAGCTTTCCCTCTAGGTGAAAACAACCCTGATGAAAGTGGCAGCCGGAGAAAAGGTCATGGTATTTGATTTATGAAGACAATGCCAGTGAGTTTTATACATAAATCAGAAACTTTGTTTTTTCATTTTGGCTGGAGTTTTGACAGGAAACGTGTCATCAGAGGCTTAAAGCATCCAATATTTTTCCTGGGGAATACAACTCAAAGCGTCCAAAGTCCAGCTGAGACGCAGAGCCTTGTGATTTCTTTGCGTATATTTTAGTAGAAAAATCCCCAAGAAATGACAGAAACTGGCAGACAGAGGACTGAGATTTTGTATTTTCAACCCCATCTGGTGCTGACTGGCACATTGGTAATAGAGAACGTCAAGGCTCAGCAATCTTTTCAATTCAAAGAGCTACATTTGTCACCACTGCTGTGAAATAAAATTTGCCAGGCGACGCAAGAGGAATTTAAAAATAAGCACTAAATGAAATGTTTAAATATGAAAAGTAATAAAATTAAACTAAAACTGACATCCATTTTTGGATTTTTGAATAAAAACAACAAAAAAAACAGTCATGTAACTTTTAGTGAGAAAAAGCAGATCAAAACAGATAGCTTTCTCAATTGGAAGGCTTCTGAGTGCTTTTTAATACATTATGACACTACAAATCAACTAGGCCTCTCATTAAAAGCAGCAAAAAGCAGCCGATAGCATATTCTCATTCAACGTGTCGATAATAAATTGGATTTAGCGTCGTGCTACTTGTATCAGGATCTAGATGTCAAGTACAGAGCTGCTCTGCGCAGGATGGATGAGGCTGAATAAGGAAAATGACAACAGCTCACCGAGGAGGGAGGCGTCTGAGGCCACAGTCAGCGGCTATTGATTGAGCTCGAGAGAAATGGCACAAATGTCGAGGAGAACAACTGCAGCATGTGGCTCTAATGTAACTCCACGTCTGCGCTCTCATTGTTTTCAGAGGATTAACATCATATTCAGTAATTAAAGGATTAATTAAAGCCCGTTTCTCAGGGGGAGACGCCTGTTGGTCTGATGTTTTCATGCACCAGCTCATGGTCATTTGTTGCTACGTACAGCAAACTTCTGACACTAAAAGCGCTTTCAGATTGAAATGCATCACATCAGGAACTTCTCCAAAATGTTGCTTTCTGTTTTCCAGTATTTTAAAACCTTCAGCTCAAGACGCAGCAGGTCCCACTTTGCTGCTCCAGTGGAAACCACAGCTGCAAGCCAGCAACTGAAGTGAGCAAAGCCTAGATATGAAGTTGAAAGATGTGGACAAAAGCTGAAGAACAGAAATCTTCATTGAGATTTCACTTTTTGCCATAACTGGGCATCCCCTACCAAGAAAAATCAAACTCACACAGGGAATTGTGAGTGTAAAACAGAAATAAAACATCCCAATACATGGGAAGTGATTCATGTGGTCGTGTGACGACATTGCTGCTTCATGATCTGAACAATTTGTTGTAAAAATCTGAAGAGGACCATCTAACTATCAGTTGGTTATCTTAAGCTCACCTAATTCAAAACACAACAAGTCCAACAGGATGTTTTCTAAAGTGGCCTAATCAAAGCCCAAACTTAAATCTGCTGTGGCGTGTGATCAAGTAGAACACTGAAGCCCAAAAACCATTCAATGTGACTAAATGAAAACAATTCTGCAACGAACAGCAGTAAATCTGTCAGTTCTTTTACTGAAAATGAAGCAACTTGAGAAGTTTATTATTAAAGATTTTAATCAGTTGGGGGGTTTTCTAAGTTGAACTTCCTTTTAACTGTTTGGAAACATGTCGAAAGCATCCAGACGAGAAGCGATTTTAGTCCCAGCATCATCACACAAATGTCAATTTTCATTTTTTCGTGCAGCTTCCCCGACACTAATCCTTGATCGTCATCCTCATGCCCGCTCCGGGTTTATAATATCACCGTAACTGTTATGTAAAACTCCCGTTTTCTACTCCTGCTCTTGTCTCTCCTGGTGCAACGCCATCACACCAGGAGCCCTGAAGCTCTAAACGGAGCTGCCACCTTGAATCTCATACTATCCCTGCATCCTCCAACGGTTTTCAGGTGGAGACAACAAAGAAGCAGCTCAGCCGAGCCCCTGCAGCCCCTCCATTGATTACATAATTCAGATCGGTCCTCCTGGCTTTGGAGGAGAACCACACACAGGTTAAACAGGGATATGGCAGCAGCTGAATTCACAAGAAATATTTGCATCAGTGGTTTATTGATTACATGGAACGTGATTAGACTAAGCTATGATGTGCTGATGTGCACAAATTTAGGTTTACTCCTGGATTGTGTTGCACCAATTTCAAAATGAACAAACAAACACCAATTAAAATCTCAATCTTATTCGTGAAGCTTAATGCAGAAACATGGAAATATGCTTTTGAAACTGATGCATATTGCAGAGTTATGATGTTTACACAGCTTCATAACTGCAGAAGACCATGTTTACAAATAGCATTGCATCCCACACCAGTACTACTCCATCTACATCCCCACCTGCTCTAAATGACTTAACCACTACACCCGACGTCATCCATTCACTCACACACACACACACACACCTTTGTTAGCTGGGCGATCTTCTTGCTCATCTTCAGATGCAGGTCTGGGGTGTATTCCAGCGTTAAGCTCCCGTCGTAAAACATGCCGGACCCGGTTGGAGACTGGGTGTATTTGCTGTTGCCAGTCGAGGTGTTGTACGGAGGCTGCCAGCCTGCCCCCGTCGCCATTTTCGCCGGGAATAAAGCCAAGTGCGACGGTGTGAATTATAGTAAGATGGAGCGGGAGCCGCCACACGCGTCCGGTCCTCCCATTGTTGTCGCGTCTGCGGAGATGGTCGTTCTGCTTCAGAGAGGAAGAAACGAGCTCGGGACGCGCAGAGCGGCGCGAGACCGCTCCGTCTCACGCATCCTCAGCGGGCGCGAGCGGCTGGAGTGATGAGCGGGAGGCGGAGACGCGCGCCAGATGCTGGTCCAATAGCGCGCGCTCAAGGCCAGATGACTTACATCAAAACAAAGCATTTTGAAAAATATATTTCTCACTTTGTTTACGGGCTAAAATGCAAAGTATTAAAGCCAAAAGCTAAAAACAATAAAGAAAAATAAATAAATAGGTCAATTGTTTCAAGAAGAAAACACATTTCGTCAAAAAGGAAAAAAAGAAAATAGATAACATTTTTGATAAATCTGTAAATTAATCGTGTCCAACATAAGCATGTCAATATTCTATAGAGGCCTTCTGTTGAGCCGTGACTGTGCTGAACAGAATTTTGAGAATACAATTAAAATGCCAACAGAATAAGTTTGAAAATGGGGCTATTGTCAATTTGTCAAATATATCATATATAGAGTAAAAATAAATATAAATAAACATAGAACATAGACATAAGATATATAAATCTCCTGAGGAAAACCTGTTGAAAATTATATTTTGTCTAATTAAAGTACAATAAATAAAAAAAATAATAAAAACATTTATTTTGTGAGTACAAGGGAATTTTTTTTCTTTTTCTAAATGTGGAGAATAAAATTTAACCATGCCAAATTAGTGAGGGTAAAATCTTAATGCAGAATAATCACTTAAAACTTAATTAGAATAAAATATGAGTAGGCTGTAATAGTGCGCTACAGCGTCGATCAATCCTACACTGACCTCTACTGGTAGAAAGTTTCAACTACATAAAGAGACCAGATTTTTATTTTTCCAAATACAAAAAAAAGTGAAAGTTACTGTTGAACTGCAGACTGTTGTTTAACTTCCTTATTTTTCCATTTCAGCAAATTCATCATTTTCATATTTTGAATATACACCATCTTTTTATTTTGGAATTTAATATGCCCTCTGTAAAAGTTTGATAACTCCTTCAACTTTACGTTACACGCAAACAACCTCAAGCATACGTTATTCAGATCTTATGTAATATACCAACACAAAGTAGCTGACAGTTTTTATGTTGACTTTATGTTTGTAGTTGACAGAATTTGGGTAGAACAGCTTCCATATTCGGCTTTGTAACCCAAATACTTAACTAACACAAAACAATCTCCCACTTGCTTGGTCCTGTTAGTTAAATTAGACATCACTTTTGGTAGTGAATATGGAATAAATATTTTAAAGGCTTGCCATACATTGAGCTCTCCACCTCTACATTCGTTTCAATTGTGCGTTATTCCCTGCAGATGGCAGTACATCCTTGCCAATACAACTTATGGGCTGCAGATTCCATGAAGAGGAGCAAAATAACAAGAATCTCTTGGAGCAAATCTATTTTTATTTTAACCTTCCAGCAGCCAATTTTCCTCACCACTGCATCTTCACACCACCTCACCCACAACCCCGAGCCCAGTCTCTATCTTCTATCCCCCATTTGATAGGCCTGTCCTTCATGAGGAAGTCTTCATATCGGATGTCTGCCCCGCAAGACGTCCATCATCCTCTAAGGTGTTTTGTCTTAACTCTTACAGCTGCTGCAGGTCTGTAGCAAGTGTAGAAGGGTTCAACTTAGCACCTGCCTTGTTTGAAGAAATGACTGTGTCTGTACATGGATATTAAAATTCTGTTGAACATTCAAGTGTGATAAAAGCGCAAAAAAAGAAGAAATCTGCAAGGCAGATAATACTTGTTCACGGCACAGCATGAGTCGATGTGTCTACATCCCAGCATGTAATGAGAAAAGCAATCAGTGACATCAGATCTAACTCGCTTTTTGCCTTTGAAAGTGATTGAAACAGAAGTTCACTTAGACTGGTTTCCTCTCCGAGAGACATTTGGGAATCCCGAAGTAGCTAAAGTGCAGCAGGTGTGAAAACTTTAGAGCCTTGATGTTCCAGACACTCTGAAGTGATGACAAAGTGATGCTTTTGTTATATAAGAGATGTTCTAAGTCAAGCGGGGGATTTCCACATGAGTTTTTCTTACAAAAACAGATGAAAGTTCTGGTCAGTCCAAAACAGCCACGGACTCAGATGAAAGAAATAAGTCAGTTTTATGGTATTTATACTGAAACTTAAAATAAATGTGCTGTAAACCTGTTTATTTTTTCTTGTAGGTGAGATAAATATAGGGCCAGCTGACTAGTGATCTTGTCCGCTGAAACCAAAAAGCAAATGCTGTGTCTTGCTCAAAATAAAATCCATAGGCAAAGAAATATACAATCTGGATCCTCACTACCTCTGGTTGGTTAGAAATGTATAAATTAAGTACATTTTATTGTCAAAGCAAAGAATTCATGTCATAAAAAGCTGGTTACCAAATGTCTCATTTCATTTGAAGATGAGCAAAATTTAAGTGCAAATGTAAACATTATTGGTACGGATGAACTTAAGTAACTTTTTCTTTACTCAATCGAGACGAGATCTGCCCTCCCAAATCGACCTTCTGACATAAACCAACTAATCACAGGCTGTTTCAATGTGTTTGTTTGTATCCTACTTGAATTTTCCCTTCTTTAATTAAGTGTTTAATTAAAGTCCTCCGTCGGAGAGGTTTGTTTGGATTCTGTTGTGCAGCAGGAAAACGTTGAGCGGCAGCCCTGAATGGTTTTCAGGAAAATCTGGCAACAATAAACCACATGGAAGTGGTTTGTGAAGAGCACCAAGCGGCATATTGGAATTGGTAAAGTTTATCTTCAAAGGTCTTTTTTTGCAGCCTTTTCGAGTCAAGTCGCAATAAAACACTTATGGAAATCTGGTGGAGTCTGCAGAATGGCTGTTTTATCTGCTACTTCTGCCAAAAGGTGATCACCTGGCAGAAACTCTATATATTATGAAGCACAATGAACCCAACCTTACCAGGTGGGTCCATGCGGTGCTGCCATCCGAGTCAACTGCAGAGGGAAGAAGCAGGAAAGATAATCGAATGTGTCAAGCCGAGGTACACATGGAAGGCAAATGGACAGCAAAATCAACCAGCTGGTCTACCTGGGAAAACGTAAAACACAAGTATTAGATTTATTTATTTAATTTTTCTCTAGGTAATAAAAACTCCCCTAGAGAAACAACCCAACCTTATGGCTTTGTCAACAAATCTCAACTATGAATGTCATAGATTCAGTGACATACACAGAATTTAGATGGAGTACTTGTTTTTTTTGTTTTGTTTCTTTTGTTTGTTTGTTTTGCCAGGTGTTCTCAAAGTAAACATTATTGACAATAACATTTTAACATTTTTATCAAGAATTTAAAATAGAAAGATAAATGTGCTACGAAAACAAGTAGCTACAACTTTTATTTATCTTGATCAGTGAAGTCACTTGTCGCCAGCTACTTTTCCAACTTAAGTTGTGTTTTCAGAAAGTCAACCTGCATCCATGGCCAGCTCAGAACTAAACCTTGTTAGAAAAAAAAAATAAAATAAAAAATTGTACAAAAAATTAACAGCACATGATTTTGATTTTGTTAAAAAAATAAATAATTTCTGAAAGTGGGATTTAACTGAGTGACTGTGGAGCTCAGTTCAGTCCCATCCATCCTCACTTGGTTGCAGCTTTTCTTTACCTGATATGCTGCATCTTATTCAGATCACCTGTTTCCTCTCCCATCCCATATGATTTCATGGGTTCATAATCCGTAATCCCTGAGATACCAGATCAAACAGCATAATATGGAAACGTCTCCATATCACGATACCTAAACTGGAAGCTCTCAGTGGAGTGACTCTGAAAACATGTTAACATTAATACATTACACATATTTCATTGAATATTAATTAAATATTAATTGCAAAATTGATTTCATTTTGAGGAATCTTTTTAATATACCAAAACCTGACTGAGTTGCTCATTTTGTTCTGGAAGTGACAAATTCAGCAGCTTCAAGTGTGAAACGCGACAGACTGAGATGGTAGTATTTTATTAATAATTATAATGATATAATAATAATTATTATGAAACTTTCATCAGCATTCACCAGGTGATTAAAGAAAGGGAGGTGAGGAAAAGACTGAATGTCAAAGAGACAGAAATATGGGGGAGGGAGGAGAAGGAGAGAAAAAACAGGAGAAAGGAAAAGCTTTTTTCAGTCAGCATGAGGCGGAGGGCGAATGTTTGGAGTGAGGAAAGTGTTTGAGCTGCAAAGGAGGAGAGGAAGAGAGAGGCAAAGGGGGAGGTGAGAGGGGTGGCATTGCAGCACATCCGTGCGTAAATGTGACCATCCTCGCCGCGGTCCCTCCATCCCTCCATCCCCTCCGTCCTCGCCCCCCTCCGCCTGCCTCCAGCGGCTCCATCTCTCCGCCTCTGCGAGCCGGGATCACCCGCGCGGTGCTCGGCGGAAACAACGACGGACCGTGGAGTCCCGGCTGTCTCGGCTCGGCGCCCTCCTCCAGGGTTTGGGGGGAGCGCCGGGGAACTCCTCCAGGTTCCTGCCGGGCTTCGTGACCACCGCCGCGGAGAGCCATGGCTCGGAGCGCAGGGAGAGACGCGGCTCGACGCGCTCCCGGATGCCGGTGATGCGGGGTCTGATTGCGCCTCAGAACACCTTCCTGGACACCATCGCCACTCGGTTCGATGGGACCCGTGAGTGCAACAATCTGTGTGTTTCAGTGCGAAGCCGCCTTTTCTGTCACTTTAGGGGACTTATTTTATTGGTGCTCTTGATTTGTTTTATTATAGAAATATGAAACTCTGCAAAAAAAAAAAATTACTTGCTGATTTGGGAAATAAATCATGGTGAATTAATTCAAAGAAGTAAACTAGTGTAGGTCTGGTTGCTAATATGAAGACTCCTATGCTTGCAGAAGAAAAAAAAGGACATAAGAAGTGCTAAGTGACCCGTCTAATCTACAAGGACTTTCACAAAAGATTAAAAATTATAGAATGGAGAGTAGTAATCATATATTTTTCAACATTTAAACTACCAACACCAACTCAGTTCATAGCGATTGCATGTGATAAACCAACATAAAGTAGTGGAGAAGTGAAGAAGGCTGTTTTTGCAAATAAAAATCTGTAAAGTGTGGCATGCATACCTCTAGAGAGAATCCAGTGCAACCAACTATTCCAACTTATCTTTATTTAAATAAACAGTGTTCGTGCATATTATAATTCCTTGTTTGTGCACACTTTCTTCACCAACAAAGGCGGTAACCTAATTCATAATTAAAGTCCAAACTTGTGTAATTTAAAAGCCGTAAGACAAGCCATGGAGGAGGAACAAGACAGCAAAATGAAAGTGTTGTGATTAACGAGGAAAAGTGTCACATGGTGAAACATGGTGGGGGAAGCGTCATGACGTACAGCCAGCAGGAAAAAAAACTTAGTGTTGATCTGTCTCATCAAATTCAAATTATATTCAACTACAGTCATAATAAATTCAGTAGACTACAAACCCAACGTATAAGATCCAACACAATCCATACAAACAGACCAGTCACTGAGATAAGGCAGAAAACAACAAGAGAAATATGATTGGTTTAAGTTTTGCCTTCAGAATTAGAATAAACAGATATATTTTCTCACCAGAACACGTTTGAGGCTCTGGTGACTATCGAAGTCTTACCTTTTAAAATTGAGAGCAAGTTTGCTCTATTCCCCAGACCCCTCAAAAAAAAAAAAAAAAAAAAACTCAATTCAGTGGAAAAACCAGGTCATCACTTTTACTATGCAAATGTGTTCTCTCCTGACAGCATCTGGTGGTGAGAAAACATTCAGCTCCTGCATTATGCACTAACGTCCTTTTAATCTATAGTGGTAATGAATACAGATTTGTAATTTATTCAAAGGTGTAGGCTGAAATGTTTGAACGTGACAACTGTCCGTCATGCTTCCACACATTGTCAGGGCAGGACAGGTAGGGGGTCTGGGGAAGTGAAATTGACTGTCAGGCTCCGATTATCAGCTTTTCCCCACTTTTGTTGCTGTAATGTGTCATTTTTCAAAGATTGAATCACTTCCTGTCTGATCTGGTGATGTCCTGACTCCGGTTTTCATCGACTTTCAATCACCCTTCGCCGCAGAGTCTGCCGTAAGCCTCGGCTCTAAGGTTTCCTGCCGGCTTCGAACATCTGCAGACTTGCATCTTCCACCGATTCCTTTAGGTCAGAACATCCGCGGAGCTAAATTTCCAAGTCTCGCCAAAGACTTGGAAAGTCTTGGTTCCGGAAATAACAATGATCAGAGTGACAGAGCAGATTTGAATCAACACGATGAGGGAGGTTTCTCGGGGTCATTCATTAACACTGCCAAACATCTCTATTCACCTGGTTTGCTCTCGCTGCAAATCCCAGCTCATCCCTCTGAGTATTAACCCCACATTTAGTGTAAAGAGACTCCTGTCAATCAATACGCAAACTGTCATTGTTTCAGTTTAAGCGTCTTATGTAACGAGGTCCTGAAGGCGCATGACAACGAGCATGGAGGCGCTCCGTTCTGAAATGGAGACCCAAACCAAAGGAAATGTATATTTATGTGATAAACATTGCTGGTGGGGATATCTGTGAGAATTATGCAATCAATAATCACTACCCGCTTATTCAGCATTGATTAAAGTTAAATAGTTTTATCAATTATTAATTTACATCCTACATCCGTCTTCTGTGCTCATTGTTGATGGTGACATTTTGTTTTTATTAGCAATTGCTAAGCCTAAGCTCAGTAAGATTTATTAATGGTTTCATAAACTTTGCAACCTGAGCAATTTTAAAAGCCTCATATAGTTAATTGTGTCCAAATGTTTTTTTTTTTTTTTAAACTCTCGAAAACAGTTCTATAGTCCAGTTTGGGAATTTAAACCCACCAGTCTCCCTAATTCAGTTCAATTCATTCTATTAAAATCATATCTGGATTGTCACAATCCGTCTTCTTTCCTCCTCGATTCCTGGTGACATAGATGTGGCTTGAGCCTCACATCTGCAGTCTCAAGCGAAAACCGAAGGAAGCTGTTATCCAGGCTAACCCCACATCACCCCGGGGGATGAAATCGTCCCTAGGGACAGACTGCAGGTGTTTTCTGCAGGTAGATAAGTGAGGCTTATTTTTTATTCCCAAGAGCCCTAGGAGAAGGCTGCTGATAATTTGGCTCTTGCCTCCTCCAATTCATTTGGATTCCTCTGTAATGTGCGTCTCTGCTCTCTCATTTTCAAGTGTTTAATCAGAAAAAAAGGTTTCACTCTGCATTGAGTGGTTGGTGTGCTGATTACCTAAGAGATAAAGTACTGAAGTGGTGATGTCCAATTTTCACAATTCGAGTTTGTCACTGTGACTTTCACCATCCCTAAAGTTTGTTTGATCTGCATCCAGATACCATATAGATTCACATATTTTAGATGCAAATGCCGGCGGGATAAAAACGCAAACAATGTCATTCAAGGTGTCTTTTTGACTTTGTGTTTGGATCAAAAAACAGATCAAATCTGTACTGTGTGATACAAATGAGGGTTGAAAAAGTTAGAAAGCTGGACGATGAGCACATATAGCAATACCTTAAAAGACTATATCTTTATTTTTGCAGCTTTTCCTTTGTAGTTGTGTTGAGATATGTTTTGGAAAATGTATTTTTAAAAAAGGGAAAGAAAAGGCACAACGGTACTTTGGTGATTATACTTTTTGAAATGCTGAACTTGGGGATCAAAGGAAAACTAAAATCACACCAGAGGTAAGTAGTGAGAGGAAAAAGACCAATTTTTGTTTTGTAGAAACTAAAATTTGAAATGAAATTTTAGTTTTGTAGAAACTAAAATGTATCCACTAAGGAGGGGGAAGTTCTGAGAAATAACAGAGGAGAGTGGTTTGGAGACCTAGCACACCAGCAACCTATGAAGAAATTTAAAAGCACTCTGACACAAGCTGAGTCTGACTGTAATTCACCAAAATGGTTAAAATATGTTATTTCAAAAAGATTAAGATTATTAAGATTCTGAAGATGCTTCAACTGTTTTACCATCATCTGAAAAATGGGGCACAACAGATTTACAATGATAACACACACACAAAAAAAAGTCTAGCCAGTGGGAATACCAACTGTTTGGCTTTTATGCGAACAACTTCTAATTTCTTGAAATAGTGGTTAAACTATGATCCAACTTTGTTCCTTTGTTTTATGTCATGGAAAAGTATAATCAAGTGACCACCAAGATGGTCTTTACATCAAGCTGAGTATCAAATTCAAATTCAAATATACTTTATTGGTTCCAAAGGGAAATGACTCTATTCTCCTGGAGCATTGGTTAGGAACCGGTGCGCCATGGATCAAATAACTAACAATCTGATCTGTTTTAAAGGAAATCAGCACTCATGTTTGGTATTTAGGATCTCTACAGTAAGTCAGACGCTAACGTTCCCGGTGCAGCTGAACCGCAGTGTCAGTTCCAAACTATGTCATGCTGAGCGACCGCTGCTACCGCGCCGTAGTATCTGATGTGCCAAGATTTCCGTACGCTGTGCATGTGTGAGATAGCGGCAAAAAGAAAAAAAAGAAAAAAAAAAATCACGATTGAAGTCTCTTCCAATGTGCATGATGCAACCCAGGGGCAACCCAACAAGACGAATGCGTAGTTTTACGTCGCTATGTAGGTCGCACGTTAGAGACAGCGCGCTGAGGATGAATGCTAACGCAACAACACATCTCCTGTTAGCGTTGGTAGAATCGAGAGGATTGTTTTGCAATTGCTTTGGAAAGCCAGGGAAACGTTATCGTCGAAAAGGCAGCTTGTTTTAAAAATCTAATAAAGGAAGTGAAACAGTTGCTCTCAAGCTATTGTGATAATCAATGTGGAGGAATTTTGGTCCACTCTACTTTACAGAATCCTTGTAATTTAGTCACATTTGAGAGGCTGTTTAGAGGTGACCCTGCTGATCATTGTTGTGTTGCATAAGCCACTGGGCTTGAATTGAACGTCACAAACCATCACACCACCGCTGCCATGCTTAACTGTCATTCCATCCCTTATAAATCTCCCACAAATAATCAATTTTTGCAAAAGTTTTTTCCACACATTTTCCTTCCACTCGATTTTCCATTCATATTCCTGTGTGCAGCCAGCTTATTTTAGCACAGACCTTCTCACAAGTTCCCTAAACATAACATTTCTGTATTTTTATTGGTGTTATGTAACCAGAACTTACTGAGAACGTGAATTTGGGTTATTTAAATTAACATCAAAAGCATAATTTTGATTACTATAACTGTGTGTAATGAAACATATTTCAATTTCGCTTCAAACTTAAACTGTTCAGTTCTCAAGTCCGCATCGATTGCAGTGGTGCATTGGGTCGGCCGCGAGCGTTCTGGAGCCTGACTGTCTCAGCCACAGTGTAAGCACCAGGGCTTATCGGGGTTCCCTGAGCTCGGCGGCTGAGCGTGACGGGGGTTTTGTAGTTCATCTCATCGTTATTACACCTGGATTGCAGTGTGGATGTGACGGGTCCGCCTGGCACCTGGGGAGAGAGCAGGCGCTGAATCAAAGAAGAAATGATCAGATCCAAAAGCCGGGAGGGAAGTAATGGAGCACCGACAGTGTAACCAGATTTTTTTTTTTTTTACAAAAAAACAAATGGATCAATGAGTGGATAACATCCATCCATCCATCCATTTTCTTACACCCTTTATCCCTTAATGGGGTTGGGAGTTGCTGGTGCCTATCTCCAGCTGGCGTTCCGGGCGAGAGGCAGGGTACGTCCTGGACAGGTCGCCAGTCTGT
>CAEGAF010016834.1:0-36439 GCA_903067075.1 Micropoecilia bifurca
CACACACACACACACACACACACACACACACACACACACACACACACACACACACACACACACACACACACACACCCACACACACACACACACACACACACACACACACACACACACACAGCCCTCCAAGCATGACAACTGTGGCGTCTTCTTCATTGCAGGGACAGAATATCAATGCGAGGGCGCCCTTTATGTGGGGGCAGAGCAAGAAGAAGAAGAAGTGGCGCCCATTGGAGGCTGTCCTCCCTCCCTCCATCTCCATCTTTTCTCTTCCTCCATCCACCTTCACCTGTTTGTCTGCCATCCTTCCTCTCTGCTGCTATCTCCTCCTCTCCAGCGCTCTGAAGGACAGAGGTATTCCCACATTTCTCCGCTGCTATAGCAACACTGCAGCAAGAAGAGGAAAGAGAGGACGCAGCCAGGCAGGGAGGAGGAGGAGGAGGAGGAGCAGGGGGGAGGATAGAGACGTGGTGGAGGTTGTGGTGAGAAGGTGGGGATGGAGGAAGGAGGACGGGGTGAGATGGGGGGACAGAGGCAGCCTGAGATGAGGAGATGTGTGAGCAATGCTAAGGCTAATGGTAGCAGCAGTGTTAGTGAAACCCCCTTCCTCTTTTTGCACCAGGCAAGGCACAAACTCACATGTCACACATGCTTTTCTCACAAGACTTTCCAGAGAGGAAGAGAACATTCCTTCTCTGCAGAACACGCAGCTTCACTCGTTTCCTGAGCATCATGAGCGAAAAGGACACAGAGGAAACTCCTCCTGCTGGGCGCATCTCTGTAGAAATGGGCCGTCTGGAGCTGAATGGCGACCTTCTTATTTTGCAGTGATTCAATCAGCCTAAGCCGCCGCAATGAGTCCAATGGCCCACAGGACGCAGATAAATCAGTGCTGAATGCACACGGAGACCATTGAGGAGGCCAGAGCTGTTTCATATTGATGTCATCATCCTCTTCTGTCAGGACCCAACACAATCTCATTATCTCCTCATATATATCGTAAGCCATTAGAATAAAACTGTTTCCCTCAACATCGAAGGATGCAAAGCAGGCCATAAAAGTCATGTGCTCTGCAAGGAGCCCCCCTTGTCCTCTTCTCTCAGACTTTCTCCACATTTGTTGGGCCTAACAAGCTGTGCAAAACACAGATTCAGACTGGAGTGAAAGGTTCTATCATCATAAAGCAGACAAAGAAGGAGACTTAACACCTTTAGTTTCCATACGTTTTCTGCTGCCTGTCAATTGGCATTAAGGCCTCATGGCAGGAATATCAGCTCCTTATATTCATGCAGGATGGGACCAAAAAGAAACAAACATGCTGAAAGGGAAGGACTACCTGCACACAGGATGTTTTTCATCTACATTTATTTATTCTACTTTCTTTTTATTTCATTCATTTACATTTTAAAACAAGCCTGTAACATAAACCTGTTGACAAACAAAAGTTTAGAATAAAAATAAGTAGCTTGAGGAAAAAGTCTCAAACGCTCTACTGATTCATTGTGCCAAATGAATTTAGGTACTAATATAATTGGTTTTAACGTCTACACTGTAAAATATGCCAGTTAATTTATTAAACAACTAAGCACAAAACCAACATATTCTGAGTTCTACTTGTTTCAGAAAGTTAATTTTAAATCCTTTTAGAATCATTTAACATTATCTATGAGCAATCAGTTAATAGCTATTAATACCTTTTATTTCTATGATAGCTTGTACAAGTTAAATCTGCCTGTCTGAACTTAAATCTAAATATTTTGGCTCAGAAGTGCAACTTTGTTACCTAATGTCCTGAACTATGTTGTAAGTATTTACAGGGCAGTGAAAAAGTATTTGACCTCTAACTGATAACCAACGATAGCTTAATACAAAATGTATTTATTACTAACTGGTTGTCAACATTTATCTGATGCATCAGTTTGTTGTTACATTTTGGATTCATTAGTCCACAGAATATTTTCCCAGGTTTTGTGGTTCATCGAGTTTTTCTTTTTTTAAAATGTCTTTTGATCCTGAGGTGTTTGGACTTTTTAGTTTCATTTGTGTTTCTGTTCTGTGATCCATTCTTTGTTCCATCTCAGTTTATTTCTTGTGTTAGTTTATATGTTTATTTCTTATGTTGGTTTCAGATTTTTCCCTTCAGTTTTCTGTTTTTCTGTCTGCACCAACTCACCTGTGATTAGCTCTTCTGGTTCTCATTTCATTCTCCAGTTGCATTTATGTTTTATTCCTTGTTTCTTTCTTTATTGAAGACTTTGCTTTGGAAAGGTTCTTTGTGGTGTTTTGGTCAGCAGTGGTTCTTCTGACCTTGGGCTTCCTGTTGGAGGCCATTTTTGCTCAATCTCTTTCTTATTGCTGAATCATAAAAACTGGCCTGAGGGAAGGGAGGTCTGCAGCTTTAAATGTTGTTCTTTGTGTTTTATGAGCCACTGGTTGAGTTCTGGACGTCATCTTGGAGTCATTTTTGTGCTTTATTCTCCATTTGTGGATAATAGCTTCATTCACTCCCGTACCAAAGCTCAGGTTACAGGCATCTGTAACATAATATCGCTTCTCTTTAGTGGATTTCACTTTAAAATCTGTCATAGGATGCTGCGTGGTCGGCTGCACAAACAGACAAGGATGAAAACCAAACTTTCCATTTATTTAATAACTTTTAATGAGTAAAGAAATGGCAGCGATGGATAGCAGCTGTGAATAATGGCTGTCAGCCCTCGGCGTAATCCCGGATCACTTTTAGTTTTCTTACGTTTGTAAGAAAATATGCTTTAAATATATGCTTTATGTACGTATGACTAGAATGATATAAAATTGAGTCACTTCAGGCTGCAGTGTGAACAAACCCTATGAGCTTCAACCAGGTGAGTTACGTTCAGAGACAAATTACTGTGACTGGAACAAGTAGAAGCCAGGAATAAACTGGCAAAAACAACTTGGGAAAACTATTTCAGTCGCTCTGTTCAACACTCTGGCCCCTCACTTCCGACGTCCATCATGGCGCCTCGAATGATTTCGTGACGTAGTTGCAAAGGGTCAGTAGCGTAACGTCTCTCTCAGTCTCAGTCACCTTCCCAGTCTGGACCCCATCAGATCCAAGCAAACCTTTTCTGGTTTCATTGTCTCCTTTTAAAATTTGCCTTGACCCATGACTAAGCAGCTCATGTATAAAAGTAATTTCTTCAGACCTGTTTAGCAGTAAGGCATCACAAATATGTTTTCTTCTGCTGACACAAATCATAACATCTGCATAATCTATTCCCTATTTTAATGCTGAAGTCATGTGCTCTGCAGATTCGTTTGCCTCTGTGAACATCCAACATGCATTTCTCTGTTCGCAGCGAGTCGTCAAGCTGAACTGCAGCTTCATATTTCGTCCCTGTAACGACTCGTGGCAGAGCTGATGCTATGATTGCCACTGAGGCATCGAGAAGATAAGTGAGGTAAAAGTCTCTGCATAATTCATGGCGCCATTAAAAGCAAAAAGTGCCACAACATTTACCAGGCAAAAGTAAAAACATTATCTCCCATCTGCTGTTATGGTAAATCAATACTCAAGTAAGTGTAATAATCTAATAAAAACTTGAGCACAGAGCCTGAAGAGTGCGGAGTGTGTAGGAGGGGATGCACTGGGGAACAATTTGCTACATACCTCCTTCCAGTAAATACATGCTGTCTGTTTGTTATGTTGGCTGGAAAGGAAATATTAATAGGAAACTAATTACCTTAAATAACTTCCACTACTTTAGGCGAAACACTTTCTCTCTATATCTGAGAGCCTGTTAAGAAAATACATTTAGAATAAGCTACTTGTAAAAACTTAACCATATGTTCAGTATTAAGTCAGATTAATGGTGTTTCAAATAAGGAAATTCACTTCAAATGGTGCAATTAGTGTAATCTTTTATCTAGGATATTTCTATTTAAACATTATACACTAAGTTGAATTTAAAAAAAAAACGTAGCTTCTAGTTCTCTATAATCTGGAGAGACACCTCTTGACCACTTGATAAGATTTAACTGCTGGTGTAAAACAATCTGGTCCTGTGAAACAGGGTAGAGCTTCCTCTAGACAGGGTCATTAAAAACATCTGTCCTCATTCAAAAGAAAGTAACACTTCTTTGATCTTAGAAGTTAACTAGAACCTAGATAAGGACAGTCCACTAATTTAAGTAGAGCAGAAGGGGAAACACGCCCTCCTTTCTAAAAGTATGAGACCCGGAACTTCAAACTTCAGATGGTTCTGAGCAGGTCCTTCCTTGTGACGCTTCTCTGGGGAAGCAGCGGCGAAATGCTTCCTCGTAGCGTTTTGTCGTGGTGTGTGGATGTCTGTCGTTTGAGGTAAATATTGCTGGTTTGTGATTTTATTGAGTTCTGTCAGCTTCATTAGTTGTTTGTCTAATAAATGTTGTTTATGTTTTGGACTTGGAGAAACGTGTTGTCACGTCTTTATGGTTCAGCTGATACGACGACGACTTCAATGAATCCGGGCAGAAGAGAAGATATAATGAGCCAAAAGATTTTTAATTATTCCTCTTCTGATAATTTAACAAGTCGTTCTTCCTTTGGCAGTTATAAAACTAACTCCTCCCACTAATTGTTACTTTCAGTGGCAGGTTTTCATTTGGTGATGTTTTAGCCTTAGTAAATAAATGCAGCTAAAAACACTCCTTGCTGATAGGTTTTCAAACTTTCACATAGTCATTTTAGACCAGGGGTGTCCAAAATGCGGCCCGGGGCCAATTTGTGGCCCTTGTGTCACTTTGTGCAGACCTCAGCTGCAATCCGAAAATGGTGCAAATTTGGTTAGTTGATGCAGATGGAGACTTTTAATTTGTAATTTTATTATATTGGAAAATGTAAAATACTATACAAAGTGTTTGTCTTCTTATAGCCAAGTTTCAGCAAAAGGTAAAACGGTGTTTATTCCCAGACTTTAAATGATGCAGCTTTTATTCAAGATGACTAAATATAGAAAATCTTTTGAAAGAAAGAGACATAAATCCCGTTCTTATTACTGAAAATAAATTATTTTAAATGGCAACCGTGAAAAATCTATGACGGCACTGTAGATAGAAAAATTTGAATTAGTGTAAATTTCCACCGAAAAAAATTAGAAATTTCAAGAGTAATATTTGACATATTATACAAAAAACATGAAAATTTTGGAGTTTAAAATGTCAAACATTTTATTAACTTTTTTCTAGCAATTTTTTGGGATTCATCTGACATGAGTTTCTTTGGTGGAAATTTATAAGGAAAACAATAAAATAATACATTTAGCTACTTTATTTGATTTAGGTTTTTTTGTGACCTTTAGAAATTGTGGAGTTGTATTTTTTTATTACTTTAGTACAAAATGTTTTTAGTATTACTTTAAAAATTTAGCGTTCAACTTTTAATATCGGAGCAAGACGTAGAGAAACTGCTTGTAATTTATCAACTGTAGGACAAACTTATAAAGTACCAACATTTAGTTTGATCAGAACAAGAATCCAGAGAAACGCTGACTATAACTTTATAAATTATGAACTGCTTCTTCTTATTAAACATGGGAACCAATCTGTAATTTTATACTTTTACCTTTTTGTCTTTCTTTTGGTTTTGTTTGTATTTCATCTGATTCATGTAAAACACTTGCTGAACATGTGCTACATAAGTAGACTACCTTATTTACCTACCCGTAATCTATCAGAGGGGCTACATTTAAATGAACAGATATTATTTTGCACATCTTATTTTCAGTCAACCAAACATTTATGCTCTGGTTTGTGTTTTTATCACAGAAGATCCCAAAAAATTACCATGAAATTTGAAGTTGTGATGGTATAAAATGTTTAAAAGTTCCAGGCGCAGCTTTCAGAAAGAAAACACTTCATGTTTTATGAACAAAAAGTCAAGAATAATGGATATCAATAATTCACCAACATAGTAAGACACTGTCTATCTTCCAGAAATAAAACGCAGCTGGATGCTGTTGTGTTTGCCGTAAACTCTCCATGCCAGTGAGCGTTTCTGTGGGAGTTGAGCTTTCATTTCGTCTCTCATCATATCAGAGATGCCAAGGCGTCTTTACTTTGTTTCCTTCCAGGACTGCAGACTGCAGCAGCATTAAACGCCACACTCTCTTGTTGGCATCAAAGGAAAAAAGAACAAAAAAAAACAACAGAAAAAAAGCTTTTGCTCTCTTCCCGGTTCCTCGATGTGGCCCCCAGACTGTGACACCTCAGCTTCACAGCAGAGTTTATGTTGTGTCAAGTTCCCCACAGACTCTGCAGTCTGTCTTGGGCCAGAGGAGCCAAGGGAATCCCTGGAGAAACACACAGCTGGGAGGTTTATTGAAACTGAAGGCAAAGACAGCGGCGGGAAGAGGAGACGATGATTGTTCAGGCGTGGAGAAACTGTGGAGAGCGACTGTAGCGACGCCGAGCGAAGGGAGCAGCACTTCTTCTGGGAGGATGATGCAGTCGGCAAACAGATCAAACTCTCCTCCTCGTTCTACCAAACAGAAGGGGCTGACGCTCCTCGGGGGGATTTGTGCTATTAAATCCACCTCCAGTGGATTACAGGTTGTCCTGCTGTAGGGGATAAAACTGGGTTTTTAAAAATTCCATCGTTGCTTGATTGAAATGACACGAAAACATAAAATGTGTTTTGCCTTCAGTGCTTCACTCTTAGTGCATATTAATGATCTCAGTTGTGCTGCATAAACACTGTTGGGTCACAGGACTTTACATGAATAACAGCCTGTTTAAATACAGGAAAGTGAGGACTGACTGTGCCTCTGTGCAAAAAACAAATACAAGATATGTTTGTTTGATTTTACCTTTGAGCTTTATAAAACAAAATTACGATTGTTTTGACACATGATAATCTGATACATTTGGTTCAATTGGGAACAAAATTGCAGAATTTGCAATTTTCAGTTGCTGTGTTGAGCTGCTCTGTGTCAATATATCCAAACCATGTGAGCAGCTTGTTCCCCTCCTCGCCTGTGGGGGCGCTGCACCAAGAACCGCTGAAGAAAACAACACAAAACCTCTAAATAGGAAACTGAGCACAACTTTCCTCTTAGTGAAATGGTGTCAGATTTTAGCGGTTGTAGGATTTGTCTTTTGTGTTTGGTTAAAAAAAAACATGAGCCATTTCTCCTGCGAGCCCAAGAGTGGTGTGTTTGTTTTGGTTGTTTTTACCCAGAATGCCCTGCGTTCTAGTCCACTTCCTGTTTTTGGAGCGCTTTCAGGTCTGCTTTGTGTTCATATGCATCCGATCCTCATCAAAGTTCACTCTAACAGAACCGAGATGGAGGTTTGTACGGACCAGAATTTGATATTTTAAATTCACGTCAGAGTTTGATTACATATTCACACCTCAACAAATGAACTTTGACCTCCTAAACAAACAAAGCGAAGTTAAATTACGGCAGATCAAACACGACTGGTGTGAACAAATCTTAAAAATATATATTTTCTCCATTTTCATGTTAATTTTAATCTGAGGTTTATTATTTTAACACTCCCTCCCGGTTCGTGCCACCCTGGGCGTAGAACCAAATCGCATCAAAAATCGCAGAACTTCTCTTTAAAATAATTCACTTTTTTCGTAACCTTTCAACCTTTTTTCTCTCTAGTATCTTAAGAAAATCAAAAACCTACTGAAGCTCTCTGAAGTTTTCCAGCTTCATCGCATGCCGGCCTCTGAACATTGAGGCGTCTCGTGGGTGGGAGGTTCTCCAGAGACCAGAGTACAAGCCAAGGACAATTACATTCAAGAAAATGACTTCACAGCGTCCCCTCAGATATTTCAAAGTCAATCTACCAGCTGTAGGGCCCAAACGTTTTATCTAAACATATTAAATTTATGGTTATGGACCCAGGCTGATGCAATGCTTATGACACAAATCCCTTGAAGTTGTTTTGTAATGCGGCCTCCAAAGTGGACATCTGTGAAAGTCTGCGCAGATTCGCCTGACCTCAGGGGCTTCCAAATACGTTATAATACGGAGCAGGATGAAAACATGTGAGGCAAAGCACTCCAGCTCCATTATGTCGGCCTTTTCAGAGAAAAAGAGCGGAAATGGGAGGCCGGAGAAACGTTTCCGTCCGTCTTCCAGGGGAAATTTCTGCCTGCGTTGGTCTGACTGCATCACACATCACCTATTTGGCACATTCACAACATTAATAAAAATAGCAGTGCAGGTTACTGTGCAATTATGCTAATGTAACATGACAGACCATTTGATCCATTAAAGCAGCTGCCAGGCTCTAGTGATTATGGGATGTATTCATGTTTTGCTGGTTTTGTTAAAACAATATGAGCTTTTTTTTTTCCTCTGACCCCTTTTAATGAGTTACTCAGATAATCTGTCTCCTGTTATCTAAGATTAGAGTGATGACTATCATCCTGACCACAACAAAACAATGAATCTTTATAGATTTATGCTAAAACACAGCAACTAAATGTTGATATTTATAGTAAGGAAACAATAAGCAGGAATTTCTCCTGGTGCAAAATGTAATATATTGAGAAAAATTAAATAAAACTCATTTTTCACAATAAAACTTTCAACAGTAACGTATATGAGACGTCTTTGACCTTATTAGCTTGTTTCCTGTTTAGTTAGAAGCGATTTTTCTGCAGGATGAAATCACAACAATGGGTTAAAGCAGCATATGTTTCTAATTGCTGAATAACTTCTTATGGCTGGCGGAAAATTGAGGGAAGCGGTGAAATAATTAGCCTGTCAGTCACCGAGGTGCGAGGACAACACGTCTCAATTTTGACAGACCTGAAGACGTTGCAGTCGTCCACCGAGTGTTTTCACCTGCATGAGGCTCTGATTTAAAAAACAAAACAAAAAAAACATTGTATGTTAAGTTATAACAACCCAAACTGACGTTGCTACCAGAAACAGGCAACAGCTGGATGCTTTAAAGCAATTAAATCCTGCAGTTGGTTAGAAGAAAGCACCGTTCTGCTTAAATTTTTACCTCAAAAACAATTCAAAACAGATGTTGTTGGGTTTTTTTTTAGAGGTTTTATGAAACCAAGCGGCTTACCTTCACAGGAATTAAAGGTCAGTCCATTTTCTTTTCTTGCAGAAAACAATTTTAATACATTTTTCCTCACCAGACCAATAAATATCTGAACTAAATCATCTAGTTTAAGTGACTGCTGAAGCTTCAATACCTCATCTGTAACCAGAGCCGCTCAAAATGCAGAAATTGGGTTTCATCCCTGGTAAAGATGCATAAAAACCCTCAAAATAAATTCCTGTTTCATTGCTGTAGCGTCGTCTCCCACTGAATAAGTGTGAAAAATTGGAGTGTTTTTATCCACGTTAAGAAAATCCCAGACTTGTGGCAGCAGAGTTTCCTCTTTGAGCCCACAGCATTACAGATCCTCCACCATACTGTGTATCAGCTGCTTTTCCACTAGTCGCCACCTTTTTGTTTCTCCTTAAACCTGTGAAGTCCTTGTTGCTACACTGCAAAACACAAAATCTTACCAAGTATTTCTAGTGCAAATATCTCAGTACACTTGAAATAAGACAAAACTAAATTTAAAGTAGATATAGAGGCTTGTTTTAAGTAAACAATTCCTTAATATTGTGGAAAAGGATCTGGTTCCTCTGATGCTGTCACCTAGCAACCCAAGCCAAGCCGTTACCTAGCAACCCCAACCAAGCAAGCCGTTACCTAGCAACCCCAACCAAGCAAGCCGTTACCTAGCAACCCAGTTCTAGTTCCACTGGCAGATTATTTTACTTATACCAAGACATTTTTCCCAGTTAATTTATCTGCCAATGGAACAATTTTTTTTTCATCAACATTAAGAAGCTATTTACGTAAAACAAGTGTGTGTATCTTGCTGAAAAGTTTATTTTAAGTTAGTCTGTCTCTAAGACATCTGCACTAGAAACTAGACCAAAGATACATGATAAGATTTAGTTTTTACAGTGAGGTCCAATTTAAACGGATCGTTTCCTTGAATAGTCTGATGTAAAAGTTTAACTTGGACCAAACAACCTGGAAACTCTATTTCTCATTTAAAACATAATATAAATACACAAAAAATTGCAAAGAAATCCACGTTTGCATGACTCTGAGGTTTCATTTGCATTTGTTTTGATTCTGAGGAAACCAGCTGACATGGATGGATTTAGGTTTGTGATTTGTGATTTGTATTTTGTTGATGTGAAAAGGCTCCTGTTCTCATCTGACCACACGGTTCCAGTTAAAGTCCCAGCAGAGGGAAGCAAATTTCACATCAGTGATGGTTGGATTAATCTGTCATCTTTCTAAGCCTGCAAGACTGAACATCCTGGAAAACAAATTAGAAATCAACATAGTTAAAATGACAAATTCTACAATGACTTCTATTTATTTCGTCTATTTACTTTGACTTTTATTTATTTTAAAATGATTGCCAGGGCTGCCACTGATTTTTGTATTTTTCTCAGTTTTTCATGGTGGCATTGGAACCGCAATGAAAATTTGATTTACTTTAAGGCTTTTGCAGATCTTTACCAGAGGAAACTAGAAAAATGTTCATGTCTGTATATTATTATTCTTGATTAAGAGTCACATGTTAGCTAAAATTCAAACAGTTTGCATTGTTCTTCCAAACGTAAGAATATTGATAACTGTCATTGTCACAGATGATAACAGTTCGTCTCAGGCTGTAATATTAACATCTTTGTCTGAAACATTCAGATAAAAATACGCCTGAGAAACGAAATCCTGGTTTTTAAATCCTCTTCGTTTCTCATTGGGTCAAATCTCCGATCTGATGATACGATCACATAATTACAGGTGCATATCGGTAAATTAGAATGTTGCTGAAAAGTTAATTTATTTCATTTACTCAATTAAAAAAATGAAACTTATGTTTCATATTGAATAATTGCACTCAGTGGGATATAGTGTATGCATTTGACTGTTGCTTTTCATGGTCACGGCAACCAGCTAATGAAAACCAAAAATTCTGTTTCTTATTTAAAAATGGATGTTAGAGCAATCAGAACTGGACTTTAACCGCAGTATGGGCTCCTTTTGCATGAATTACAGCATCAGTGCAGCGGCACCTGGAGGTCATCAGCCTGTGGTTCATGTTTATTAGCAGGACTAATAAAGACTGTCCTGTTGCTTGAACACCATTTTATTCTTGACTTCTTCCTTCCACTCAACTTTCCATTAATAAATGATTGGAGTATTGGACTTTTCCCTTTGGATCTGTGGGCTGCAACAAGCTCAGTTTTAACCTCCTTCTTCGCTGGTTTCAATATTTACATGTTCAAAAAGCTAAATTTGTGGATTTCATTAGCTGTAAGCCATAATTACAAAATGTTTGACATATATCTCTCTGTGTAATGAATCTATGTACGGACTTTACTTTTTGAGCTGACCTTCTAAAAATATACCATTGTTGTTGATGTTCCGATACTTTTTGCACCTGTAAATGTAAAAAAATGTCCAAATCTACCAGAAGCGATCAGTTATTTCACAGAAGCAGATGGGAATTCACAGATCTTTAAAGATATTTTAGAGCAAAGAGTACACTGGCATTGAAGATGTTCTTTTCAAAACCTCTATGGCAGAAATCCATCACTTATATTAGACATACAAATGTCCCATTTTAGCATCATCATCATTATTACTATGACCTCTTATGTCCTGTTACAGTTAGTAAAGGTTTTTTTTCCAGATAACATAAAAAACTGAAAGCTTATGCTTCTGAAAGTACATTGTTAGCTAAAAACACTATTTCCAAGGGAGGGGTGCAAAAAAAGCCACAAATGTGTCGACGGAGCTCTGGACTGAATGGTCACCAGTTCAACTTGAGCTCAATTGCAACAAACATTTAGTTCCTGTTTAACAATGTAAGCATATATTTTATTGATATCTTCAATCTTTCTTTCATTCATGATCACCAGAACAGTAACCTGACAAAAAAAACAAAAAAAATGATCATGTGAGAAGCAAGCTGACTAATTTCAGACTAAACCGCCTTCATAGAAATGTTTATTTTCCAGAAGCTGTAGCGTCTGTGACCATGTATGGGAGGATGACTAAAAGCCTGTCTGAACAGCGTTACAAAACACATGGCCCCTATCATTACCAGGGTGACTAATGGCTAAACCACTAACCATACATTCAATCCAGGTTTAGCGCAGGAGGGACTTCATAACGTCTCACTTCTTACTCGTGTGGTTGCCATATTGACCTGCCACAACCCAATATATGATTGATTTATTTCACACGTAATGACACATGGCTAGACAACTGTACACATTATATCAAACTAACAAAAATAAAGTAATACAGAGTTGAAACGCAAGAAGCGTAAATGGCATTTAACATATGAAAGTTACACTGTAAAAATGTGGATCTTACAATTGTCATACAACCAGACATTATTTATTAATATACTGTACATTTTTCACTCACTCCAATCATCCTAATATGGATGCGTAATCCCTTTTCTTAATGCTGCTGAAGATGTCTAATCGTCATCATGGCAGCATTTTGCTGCATGAGAACAGAGGTCGTATCAAATTCCATCCTAAAAGCAATCATCCATCCGGCTACTGATCGGATTCAAATAACACAATGTCGATACTTTATTTTTATCCATACAGGATTCATTTATCATATCGGTGAAACAGCATTTTTTACCATCATTCGGCGCTGGCATTTAAGTGTCAGAATTTACCAGTTCAAATACCACATAGCTGGCTTTTACAAAATACATAATACACTCTCAAAACACAAAAAAGTTTGTAATGATTATTATTACTGAAACAACAGATGAAAATTTGTCAAACGGAGATCTGCGTTTGCCGTTCTACAACCTAAATGGTCACGAAAGCCAATTGAAAGATTCACAATGAGTGTTGCAATTGAGCCCTTATGTTTCTGAGAAGTAGCCAAATTTAAAACATAACAAACGTCCACCTGTCACCGCCCCTGATTATTCACAAAGAAGAAACAAACTATACCGGCTTATACATCCGTCCCAAAATATGTCTGCATTGGAGTCTGCAATGATACATATTTAGATGAAAATATATTTATATTATTTGTGGATTTTTCACAGTAGTTTGTACTGCACTGTACCTTTTTGTCCATCTATTATGCCTACATAATTTTCACCTTGAGAGAGTCTGTTGAGTCACTTGAGAGAGTGTTTTTCATGTATTTCTTTTTTTTTTGTGGAAGAAAAATGTCTCTTGTATTTTACTCAGAAACATCTCCGTTCTGCAGTGTGGTAAGTGCTGTGCGTATCTTTCGTCTCTGCTGGCCAACAACAATTGGGGAACTGAATTACTCTGACAAACTAGTTTGTCTCTTTTTTCCTACGAGAACACAGCTTGTAGAAACTGCAAAAAACATTTGCTTTGGCACAGATTTACATTGTAGCAATGGTCACTCCTTGATCTCCATGGCCAAGGTCGCTTCTACAAACACAGTTGGGCCATTGTGGTAATCCTTGGCTCAGTACACCGTCACGGATAAGTCTATGTGTTTGTGTATTGCCGTGTCAGTCTATCCTCTCTCCTGGTGTAAAGTCAATGCGCTCTAGTGTCTTATCATTCCACACGTTAACCCGACATCAATTCCCTCTCTGTCTTTGAGTCCTGCCCGCTCTCCCTCTCTTCACTCGCTTTTGTTTTTAGATCTGGGTCTCTTGGACGTTTTCCTTGGAGCTCCCCTTGAAGAGCAGCGGCTCCATTTGGGGGTTCTGGTTTTGGCCCATGAAACCCTTGATCGAACCATGTAAGCCCATAGTTGGCATGGGGAGAGACATCGGCAGCGGTGGGGACATGGAGCTGGTGTTGGTGCCGTTGCCTGACGCAGAGAGCAGATTTGATGTAGAGATTGGGACTGATGTGCAGGAGATGGGGTTGTCCTGGCCATGCTGGTTCTTGCTGTTGAGGATTCCACCTGGTCCCATCCCCTCCGTGATACTGAGACCCATCACATTGTTGTTGAAATGATGCGTCTTGTAGTAATGGTTTAGGGTATCCGTGCGACCGATGTTGGGAAGGTTGACCACTTCCGGGTGATGTATTCTCAAGGTTCCCTCCGTACCAGTCCCAGAATTTATCGTCGAACCGCCAGAGATGCCACTTCCAGCCCCAGCTCCAATTTCGTCCTCGACGTTGACAATCTCAATCGCTCTGGCCGGGCCGTGGTGTTTGTGTAGTTGGTGTTGTTTACGGAGTTTGTAGAAGACCACCAACATCACAGCCGCCATAAAAGTAATGGCGACGAAGCAACCAATGATGATCTTAGTAGTTTTCATTACATCGTCCAGGCCTGGAATGTTAGTTACATCCATTAGAGACACAGTCACTGAATTTTCAGTAGTTCTGGGTGACAGTGGTGACAGAGTAGACAGAGATGGCGATATAGTGCTGCTAGATAGACCGTCTATCCCTCCATGACCAGGAGGCTTGGGGGAACCAACAAAGGTCTCATTCACAAACTGTCTTGCTGAGTTCTCCTCATTCTCTCTTGGGTCCACCGACTCAACTGTGACAGTGGTGAAATAGCTGTAGCTGTTACTAGGATCAGAAGCAGAGACGTTGAGCACAGCGGTTGCAGTGGTATTCCCAGCGGAGTTGGTTACCATGCAGGTATACTGCCCGGTGTCCTGCACGGTCACATTCGTGAAGTTCAGTGTTCCGTCATGAAGCACTGAGATCCTAACTCGGTATGATCCGTGTGTCATCAGCGTGCCGTTTGGGGTGAACCAGTTCACAGAGGTCATAGAGGTTCCGGTACGGCATTTCAGCTCTGCGGCCATACCTTCGGTGACATTCAGATCAGTGGGCGGCTCCACAATCACCGGAGCATAGCAGACAAAGTGGGTCTGATCCAGTTCCCCAATGTACTTCCCTTTCAGAGCTGGCGGTGCATGGCAACGAGCACAACACGTGGTGTTGCTAGGAACTGTCTCTTTAAGCCACCAGCTGAGCCACAGGACATCGCAGTTACAAACCCAGGGATTATGGTTGAGGTGCACCCTCTCCAACTGGTGCAAAGGAGTGAACAGATCATGGGGCAGAGAATGCAGAGAATTATGGGAAAGGTTGAGCTCCTCCAAGTTCTTGAGGTCGTCAAAAGCATTGCGTTCAATGATGGTCACTCTGGAATGCATCAGCCAAAGCTTTCGAAGTGACACCAGTCCCTGAAATGATCCAGGACGGACAATCCCCAGCTGATTCCCTGATAACTCCAGCTCCTCAAGTCGAACAAGCGGGGTAAGGTTAGGGATGTCCTTCAAGCCGCACATGCCAAGATTCAAAAAACGCAGATTTACCAGACCTTCGAAGGCAGCCTCTGAGATGAAACCCAACTTCCTGAGTTCCCCCAGATCCAGACGTCTTAATGAGGGAACGCGGTTAAAAGCAAAGGCTGGCAGTGTCTCAATGGGGTTGTTTCGTAGCCATAGTTCTCTTAGTTTGCTGAGGTACTCAAAAGCTTGAGTTGGTACCACTGTAAGACGGTTGTCAAAAAGCTCCAACGTGTTGAGGTTGGGGAGGCCATTGAAAGCTCCCACCTCAATCTGCCGGATGTGGTTCTTGGAGAGCTGCAGAATTTCTAGATGCCGCAGATGCTTGAATGTGTCAGACTTGATCACCTTGTGTAAACAAAGAAGACAAAAAGGGAGACATGGTGGCAACATCAGAATTGTTGAAATCAAAACCCGTCATTTGATTCTCTGATTTTTGAAGGTCAAACCATGTTTACCTGAATTGAGTTCTCTTGTAGATTGAGGTATCTTGTGTTTTCTGAAATGCTGTCTGGGATTTGATCCAAACTCTTCCTTGTACAGATGACCCGGCTCGCCTGGTTGGAGCAGGTGCAGGGGTTGGGGCACGGCGGTGCCGCCTCTGTCAGCTGGGGTCCATGGTGGTGAAACCACAACAGGAGCTGGACCAACCAGACGAGGGGGGAAGGGGTGCAGGGGCTGGTCACCATGACAAGACGCATGGCAACTGAGTCATGACCCACCCCTAGTTCTGGAATATTGATTAGTCACCTCCAAAAGGGTAGGTTAAGTGCTTCTCTCGACAACATTCATGGTTTTATCTGACTTTTTCTGTTGAAGAGTCAAAAACTCGAACTGTTACAGTAGCGATTGGTAAGTCAAGCTACCTACTTAACTTTGCTCATACTGTCTTGGGAATCAGACTTGATCTTTCGATATTTCACTGAAAGAAGTCCTGCACTTCTGCTCCCATAACATTCACCAAAGTAGCTATCAAGTTAGGAGGGAGAGGTCCTTGAAAACGAGCCGTCACTGCGGGGGCTGTTGCTTCTTACTGTGGGAAGAAAGAGAAACAGAAAGAAAAGAGAGACAGTAAGTGCACAGAACATCAGTATAGGTGCAACAGTTTAAAAAGCCAGGCTTAAATTAATGTATATTATTTTTGGTGCCAAAACAGTGGTTTGGAGCCATTTTTTTCATATGTTAATTCATCAAAATAATGGTTTGTATTTCAACAAATCAATGAAGCAATAAGAGAATTTCAGGAATTTTATTCAGGCATTGATTAGGCAGAGCTGACATTTTGGTTTGGTTTGATTCCATTTTTATCCCATATCCTTCTGTTGTTTTTTAATTTAATGTTTGAACAATTAAATAGTAGGAAAGGCCCTATTGTCAGGTTGATATGTTACAACTAATTTGATTTGATAAAACAGGCACGCCCAAATCCAGTAATGTTTTGTAACTTTTACATTCATCGTGAATCAGACGTTTTGTTACCAGGACTAAATAACCTGCTGATGAGGGATTTCAACCATTTAATTTTGGTTTTGGACATCTAAAAGTTGCAGGATAGTAGCTCTCCAGGACTTCACTTGAACACCTCTGTTTTTTAAAAAAAAAAAATTAGCACCAGTGTTTAATAAAATAAAACTCGTAATTTTTTAATTTCTAACACATGATCCTGGCTTTCAAAAAGAGGCGACGTGAAGGACAAAAAAAAATAAAGAATACTTTTAAGGAAGCATTTAAGCTCATAAAATTCATCTGTAAAAATACTTTGCCTGAAAAGGGTAGCAGTAAATTCATAGAGGGGGTGTTCACACCCTCTGCCCCCCCTGTGTGGTGCCTCTGCACACACTCATCAATCACTGGGCCTGAATATAGCAGTAGGAACAAGAAAGTACAGACTGTCACAGCCTCATTAATTACACTGGAGGGTAATAACTGATACCTGACGACTGCTTTAATGCATATGTTGACTATTACATGCTATACCAAAGATTTTCAAACAAAAATTGTACAAATATTTTTAAAAATCACATTTTTTGCATTTAAAAAGGGAGGGTTTACAAATCCACACTGTGTCATTACCAATTGTGGTTTGTGGGGTGACGAAAACATTTTCAAACAGAATCAGATCAGCAGACTCTCTAAATTTAGAAATCCCTGGGCTGTTTGCGCCGTAATGATTCGATAGATAGAGTGCTCCTTGTTTACTCAAACACCTCATGCTTGTCACTGACTTTAATGGTCACATGGCTGCAACGTCTGTGGAATAAAGTCAACAAGAAGGCGCTTGTATCCGAGAGCCTCTGGTTTTCATCATCCATGTTCCATCTGAAAGAAACATGTTTGTGCCGCTGCTTCTAATTCCCTTAATAAACTGGGGTTCTTTCGTCAGCATCCATACATAGCCAGTTCTCAGCATCTGCTTTCCTGTGCAGCAGCGATGCATTCACTCCTAGGAACACGGTTGCTGTGGCAACCTGCTCACTCACCATCTTGTGTTTTTTACTGTCCAGTCGCCCTATTCAACGTTGCTGCATTTAGCCGAGCTTGATGAAGCTTTGCAAAACAGATCAGCAGCACCTACTGGGTCCAAACCGCCAGATATCTGCCTCAGTCCTGATCTGTTGCCATGGAAGACCGAAAAAATGAGACTTCTGGTCAGACGGTGCCGATACAGACGAGAAGTGGCTCTAAATCTGATCAGTCTGAACCTTGGCCTTCAGTAAGAGCAGAGGAAGCTGATCTGGCATATCTATGAGGTCTGAGGTTGAAGTCAAGATGAGTCATTATTGAAATTATAGTTCTCAGAAGTGATAAAGCAGCGTTTATAAAAGCTCATATAGAAAAGCGTGATAAAAATAGGCCCTTTCAGACGCTGAGCACAGCCCACATCCTCTCTTTGACACACAGAAACGTTCACCCATCCATAACTAATAACATTTCAACGTCACGCTATTAAACTGTTTTGTTATTAAGGTGTTATTTACATATTTTTCCACCTACTCTCCTCATCTAACACGGCTGAATGAAGGTAAAATATCTCTTCAGATCAAGGGATCCAGGATAGCTGTTGTATTGTTACAGTGACTCATGGAAGCATCAAAACATTATTAATATTCAACCAGTTACAGATCACCAGCTTTTCCCAGGGAAAAAAATCTGTTTGCTGACAATGATGGAGCCGAACATCACTAAGGTTTACAGGAACGATTTATTTCTGGTGAGGCGTTTTAAGCCGTCAGATTTTTGTGTAGAAAATCAAATCATTGTGAAAATTCTTTGCAAACGTCACACCTTCAACTAAAACCCTCGTCAGCCATGACAGCAAAGTTTAGCCACATCCTCCAGGTCTCCTGACTGGTGTATTTAAAAAATGGCGAAGTATTTTACATTTTACAGGCCTGGTATTTTGGGATGTTTCCAGAAATAATGCAATGTCTCTAAACAACTTTCTATGTAGACTGCTAATTCGACTGATCACTGAACAGGACAAACAGCCACAAACTTGTGCATTTCCTCTAAAGGAAATGAAGAGACATGCATGTTTCTGGACTGGGGGAGGAAGCTGGAGTACCCAGAGAGAAGCTAAATATTCAGAGGTAGAACATCAAACTGTCACGTGTCGTTTCCATGTCAACAGGGCACCGAGTTCGGCTCTGTCCCAGGGGCGTCTCGTCTCCTAAATCTGGCACAGACATGGTAGCATTACTGACACTAATTAAAAACGTTCCAAAATCCCCAAACAATGGCAGTTTGTACCTGTTAGTTATAAAATAAAGCTAAGAATTGAAAATGGTAATAAAATAAATCCTTTTCTTCGTAGAAACTCGTTCAGTTTTGTTATTTTTCTGTCTTTTGAACCAGAAATCGCCAGTTAGAGGATGAAACTGTATGGACACCTGTTGACTTGACCTGCCATCCTAAAATTTTCCACTCCACCAGAGCAGCAGCAGCAGCAGCAGCAGCAGCAGCAGCAGCAACACTGATGTTCTTTAATATTTACATCACTCCTCAACTCAACTGAGGACCATTAAAACCCGGCCTTCATCCTCAACCCCTGCGATTTTCTTCCCACTTTCCCTCGGATGAATTCCCCTCCGTGGACTCGGCTGTTTTAACATGTCAAGAGCAGATTGCAACCATGTAGATATCGATTGTTCGATCTGATCCGAAGGCGAGCGCTGGCTCGTGAAAAGACAAATTAGCTCCAAGCTGCTGACCAACTACTCCAAACCCAATCACATCATCATGAGCATCTGGTTGCACTCAGAGCTTCTCCTTCAGGGCAGCAAAGAGAGAAAGAGGCTCAGACCCACCAGTCACATATCATGTATTTACAAATGATGGAGAAGAGCACAAAGCTGCACAGGTGCAGCAGGGCCAACATCATCTACTGTAACTATGACAACGCTAGATTGATTCAGGACGTGGGAATCGAGGCAGGATGGGGCTCATTTCCACCAGCATCCACATAAAAAAACCCAGAAAAACATTTTCTCTCGTCTTTTGGCTGATGACAACATTTTTCCCTCCTCACACGTGAGGTGTGACAGATAATCACCGGAAAATAGTGACAAAAATGCATCAACTCGACCGCTTCCTCCTGCAGTCCTCATCCTAATCTGCAATCTCACCTCATCATATAGCCGCCAGCTTGATATCTCCTTACAATAGCACAGAACGGCCTTATTCATCCGCAGCTGCGCTCACTGCGCGGCGCACCTTCTCCGGGACGCAATTGAAATTCTGAATAGGCCTAATTCTGCACATGCTGCATTACAAAATGGCTTGCATCCATCCTCTGTCTTCGGGGTAAAGACAACACGACGGCAGCCACTGTATGAAGAATCTGGATTTTTTTTTTCTAATTGTTTTTCGTAGACAAACGGGCCCGGTGCGCGTGCGCGCGCGCTTACATAAAGGAGTGTATCGTATCATTTGATTACATTAGATGATCAAATCCTATTAATTATTTACCAAAAATGTTATGCATCTTTAACCTTTTCGGGTTCCCCCCCCCCCCCATCCCCCCCAGCTGATGACTGACTTCGGTTTCCTCGCGGACAAACATGACAACCAAACACACCGACCATTTCAGACCCTTTTCTACCTGAACGTCCGAGAAAAGCTGAAAGCGGTACATACCTTTAATGCTCGGCGTCTGCATGCGGCGTAATGTCTGCGTCCCCTCTCTCCTTTTCGTGCCCCCTCTGCGATCGTGCCTCCCCCCCCCCACCCACCTCCACAGCCTCGCTATCTGTCTCTCCTTGTCTCTCCCCTAAATTGATTCGCTTGTTTCCTCGGCTGTGAGCTGCTCTTGTTCTTGTAAGCCAGATCCGCAGCGCCAACGCAACGCAGGGGGGCTACAGTGCTGGCAGGTTAAAGATGAACACAATCCACACACGCACACACACACACACACACACACACACACACACGGAACCGAGCAGGCGGGGTGGGGGGGGGTGGAGGGGAGCGAGGGGTAAAAAACAGAGCGAGAGGGAGGGAGAGAGAAAGAAGAGATCAGATTACGGGCCGATGGAGAAAATGATGTTATAATTGTCACATTTAGGGAAGCAGGTCGGGGACGAGCGCAGCGATGCGTCTGATCCTTGGAGAGGCGCGCGGCGAACGCGACGTCGCCCGGCGGGCAGAGCGCGGCGCGTCCAGCAGAAACGGATCTTTTACGCACATTCCGTATGTTTCCTGCTGAATCCCACTAAGGCGTAATTGGAGCGAAGGGATCTGTGGCTGCGGCCGCCTGATGCTTGGAGCGTTAATGAAGGAGAGACTCGCACAGAAAGGGTTTTATTTAACTAATGCCGGTTCCGGCTGCAACATCAGTGTAACGAGCAGCTGTATGGTCACATTTATTAATATGACTCAGCAGCGCCGAAATATCAGTGGGACTCAGTGAGTCAGTGGAGAAGATGAGATTTTAGATTTCAGTTTATTGTCAACATGTTTGGTTCTGGTTGGAGTTCTGTTAAAAAAATAGCAAATTTCTTTTTCATATTTATTTATTTATTTTTTTTTTTTACCAAAAACTAAACGTGACCAGGCAACACGTTGTTGTGCATAACTGTTAAATGGGAGAAACAACATGTGGGTTTCATATTTTTGCGCAAACACAAATCTGAACCCCCGAAATAAAACCCAGACTAGTTGAAAATGATCTACTTGGATTTAAATTAGATTTTATTTAAAGCTTTGATTTGAAGCTGTTTTCCATATAATGCAAAACTATTATCACCCTTAACGCACCATCCCTATGCGGAGGCCTGGTAGTGGCAGCATTATGCTGTGGGAAGCTTTTCAAGATGGACGGAGCCAAATGACATGGAAGCACCTGGAAGCAAAAATAAAATGGTTTTTTCCCCAATTAAAAATCAGAGTAGGATGCTTCTTCACCCCCTTTACTCTGACAGCCCTAAATAAAGCTCCGAGTTCTCCCAGAGGTCACTCATCACATCTGTCAACACATTTTTAATAACTGTATTCAGTAAATCACATGTGCTCTTTAGGTTGCCTTCATGTTAAATGTGCATCCTGTAATTTATTTTTAGATAAATACAGAATATGACATGAAGGTCATGTATTTTAAAATTCATGCAATTTGTGTCTGCATTTTTAAATACAGATTTTTAAAAAAATTATTTAAAATTGTCAAATTCTGTCAAAATGTAATGTATTTGTTTTACATTTTTACTTAGAACTTTATTTGATTTTTTAAGCTATTTTTTAATTCAGTGGGTTGTTTTGTTTCTGTGCTTCTGTATCTAGTGAATTTAACAAAGAACTTTTTTATTCCCTTCTGTCCTAAAATCCAGATGTGTGGCCAGATCCAGATTAGCAAAACAGATTTTACTGGCATCTGATTTTATCTCCAAATACTTGCAGCTGTTCTGCTGAGGCTCAGTGGTCATGAAGACCAAGGATGGCAGCAAACATGTCGTTCTCTCTCTGAGTCATCGCAGATATGGGGGGACAATATTCTGACACAAGAGGAGAACAAGCGCAGGAGACGTAGTTCAGATCAGATGAGAAAAGCTCAACTGTTTGACCAAAATGCAGAAAATATGTGTGGAAGTTTTAAAGGTGACCTTGTTATGCTTTCTGAAACAGGTCAGGTCTATGGGCAAAAGAAAAACATGTTTGTTACACTTTTACACAAAATTAAACTTTTGAGACGTTTTAAGGTGTCCTATCACTTTAAATCCAAACTTAACGTTTACACTTGCATATGACTGTAAACTGATGTGCAGTAATACAACTATTTGTCTTTGAAAAGCAGAGGTGGAGCCTCCTGCGCGACCAGCTAGAAGGCAACAAGTAGTTTCTAGACATTTAGTCAACTACAAAGCACTTTGTCTTTTTCAGCAGCCATTGTGCATACAGCAGGAAAACCAGCTGACCAAACATGCTGGAGCTCAGCTTTGGTTGCTGGGTGATTTATCTGCTGATTTGTGACGTTACATTCCAGACGTTTTTGAAACGGCTCATTTTCCGGAATCTGAAATACATTAACTTATTAACAAAAACTCAACAGGTGCGTGTGTGTGTGTGTGTGTGTGTGTGTGTGTGTGTGTGTGTGTGTGTGTGTGTGTGTGTGTGTGTGTGTGTGTGTTTTTTAGTGGTTAGGATGTTTTATGAAGCAGCAGAAACCCAAAAATGTACCAAGTGTGAATTTTGCATCGTGTCCCCTTTAAGTTGAATTTATTTGCACATTTCAGCAACCAAACAACCATAAGGACATAAAACAGTAACCAGCCATTAAAACAATCCATAAACATTACATTTTGTCAAACACAAAATCTTACCAAGAGGTTTTATTTTCTTTCTTGCTTAACTTGAAATAAGACAAAACTAATTTAAGTAACTTTTCAGCAAGATATAGGAGTTTGTTTCAAGTAAATAATTCCTTAATCTAGATTAAAAAGTATAATTTCCACCACCAGATTATTCCTTCAGGACATATTTTCCATTTTATAAGTGAAATAATCAGCCAGTTGAACTAGAACATTTTCATCATTATTAAGGTATTATTGACTTAAACTCTTGTATCTTGCTGAAAAGCTACTTGTTACTTTTGTTTTATTTCATGTGTAGCTTTTTTGCCCTTGAAACTGGAACAAAAACACTTGGTAATATTTTGTGAAAATTTGTTCCAGATCTGTGGAGCATAAGAACTGAATTCTGCTGAAAGTCCTAAACCCAACTGGGATCTGGATCTGTTCAACGAAGAGCAGATCTAAACTAAAACCACAGAGAACGTAAAGCTGCGGTTCTACAAACTTTCACCTCAGGAGAGCTGAAAACTGACGCACTAAAACCCTTATTTTTATTCCAAACTTTAAAAACAATGCATCATTTTCCTTCCAATCTATAATGATGCTCTACTTCCTGCTGCTTTATCATGCAATCCCAATAAAACACACAGTTCATAATGAATGCCCAGTGCTGGGATGAGCATGTTGGTAACGGCTAAATCTTGCTAACTAATGATGTCTGTTTTCTGCAGACTTTGCATGTGTCTCTACAGCAAAACACAACGCTGTAAATAAACAAAGCCGCCTTTGCGTTTCCTTGTCGTCAGCATCCAGACGTGAAAAGGAAAAAAGTCAGTCGCCCTCGTGAGCTTTGCACATGACTAAAATAAAAATAAAATAAACTTGTGTTTCCAAAGTGCAAACAGGAAGTGTTCTGTGAGATGCACTGTAAAACATTAGAAGGTTTAACGTGAAAATGAAAGTCAACCTGCTGCCTGCAAAATGCTGTTTAAGTCAACAAGACAATAGTTTTCGTTTTAACTCAGAAATTAAAGTTCATGAAGTTGATTTAACAACAGGAGACAAGTTGACTATACATTGTTTTTTTAAGTTTATTAATCTTGAATTGTGAGTTTTAACTTAATGCTACTATGTAAACCAAATAATTATTTCACAAAATGCAAGAAAACAAACTGTCCTCACCCAGTTAAAGAGACACATTTCTCTGTTATTTTACTCACAATATCAAGTTAAAATAACTTATTTTACTATAGAATAATTTAATTTAAATTGAATTAACCAAATTTCTGATCTGATGATGAATTTTATTAATGAATTCAGCTCAGAAACATTTAGTGTGATCAGGACAAGAGTCAGATCAACGTAACGCACTTCACACTCAGGAGACAAAAACATGCTGCTAAGCATTCTGGGAAATAGTTCCCTGACTTTTTGTTCTTTCCGTTTTTTAAGTGTTAACCTAAAAACTCCAGTTTATTAAACTCTTAATAAAAAGTTAACACAACTTTCTGCTGTAAGTTTATCTTTCACAAACTCACAATTAGGTTCAAAATCTAAAATTCAACAAATTAATTTCACTTAAAGAGTAGAAGACAGTAGAAACACCTAAATGTGAATCTCATGTTTTACAGTGTACCATCAGCTGCTTTCTGCATGTTTTAATTAGCCAACAGAGACGGTTTGTGCCGTAAAGAGGCGCCACTCCTGCGTCAGAGCGCAGCCTCCCTGCCTCCACATGCGGACGGATCCTTTCGGGTCGTAGCTGGAAGGAGGAGAAACTTCCTTTTATAGCTTTTCATCCCAGTTTGTGAGTAAAAATAAATCTGTGCACATCTTCGCTCTGTCTCAGCACAGACTAAAGGTCAAAGGAGCGAAAAAGGCCAGTGATGCTTCAGAAAGACCCTGAAGATATGAAGTCCTCTCCTCTGCACCCGCCCCTCTCTGTGAACGCCGTGGCGACCATTGTCCTCCATCCACTAGCTTTTGCTCAAAGCTGCACAGCAATGAGGTCTCTGTGCCTTTTTGCCTCTCTCTTCCTCTCCCCTCCCCCCTCTCACTCCTTTCCTCTCTCTTTCTCTCTCTATCTCTCCCCCTCTATTAAATTTCCAGTCACACAGTGGTGCAGAGGATATTCCTCCTTTCCCTCCTCTCCTACCCTCCTCCTCCTCCTCCTCTTTCCTCCTTCTCTCTCTCAGTCATGGTAAAAAATCTTCACCTATATCCAGTTCTGGTCCAAACTGCCTTTCAGCGCTTCCCCCCCCCTCCTTTCTTCCTCTCGTTTCGTCTGTCTGTACATCTTTTTGCCTTCCGCACCATTTAAAGCGATTCCAAGCCAAACCCACCCTGCGCCTCGACTCCCCTTCCTTCCCCTCTCTCCACTCTGTGTCCTCTCTGTGTCATTGCACATTGAATCTGATATCCCTCTTATGGATGTATGGCATGCTCGTGTGTGTGTGTGTGTGTGTGTGTGTGTGTGTGTGTGTGTGTGTGTGTGTGTGTGTGTGTGTGTGTGTGTGTGTGAGCGGTGGATAGGAGAAGGACATGCATTTGTGCACAGTAAATGACCAAACACTCGCTGCTGTATTGCTTGTGTCATCAGTGCATCGAGGGTCTTGGAGTAGAAATATAGGGAAGACGGCGAATCCCCCCCAATCCAGAGGATGAGTGCACTGCATTTCCAATACAAACCCAAACCCTATAAACTCTTAATGGTGTGTTTGGACGCCACAGGGGAGGAGAAGAGGAGGGCGATGTGGATTTGGCAGCAACATGCTAGCAACAAGACATATGTGGCCTGCTGATAGCGGCAGAGAGGTGCAGCTCAGGAGAGGCGAGGCTTTGGGTCCCGTCCATCAGTCAGTGCGTTGGCTACACCCCCGATCCCAAACCGGGCGACGCACTTCAAAGACTACATCTTGCAGGAGGCGCTCATGGAGATTTAAGCTCTATTTAACGGCTCTGACCTCCTAATTGGGATTCTGAACTAAGTGATTTTTTTTGGGAGGCTATATTTAGCGTTTCAGTTGGAAAACGTTGGGTTGACTTATGTCCAAGAGAATAAAAGAGATACAAGAGAGAGATTCAACTTATTCACAGTGACATCCGTTGGTGTGTGTGTGTGTGTGTGTGTGTGTGTGTGTGTGTGTGTGTGTGTGTGTGTGTGTGTGTGTGTGTGTGTGTGTGACAGAGGGAGTGGAGAGGAGAGAAAATAGAGTGAAAAATCCGAGTGTCACAGTATCTTAGCAACTGCCTCCATCTCCTTGGAGACGAGAGCTGACATCATTTCCTGTCTGTGAGAACTCACTTTGAGTTTGTACACGGTGTGTTTGTGCACATGGCTGTAAACGCCGGGCTGCGTGGGTGTTTGTACGTGAGCCAGGGTTTCCAAGTGAATATGCAGATGTGTGTGTGTGTGTGTGTGTGTGTGTGTGTGTGTGTGTGTGTGTGTGTGTGTGTGTGTGTGTGTGTGTGTGTGTAGCTGTTGTGTGTAACTGTTGGCCCTGTGACGTGTTTTCCAGGAATCCAGCCTCGGTTAAAGATCTTTCTTTGGTTAGAAAATGATCATATTTTTCACCGTTTCGACTCACATTTTAAATAAAATCTAATATGATGGATGTTTTTCATAGGAAAGATTGTGGAAAGTTGGTCCGTTTGAGGATTTCTTGTTTGTGTTCAGGTCAGACATTACAGGAGCGGAGACAAAGCGTTGACTGCCATCTTGTGGGCAGAATAGGTAACTGCAGCCCTGTTTCCTGTATTTCCCAGGGCTCATCCAGTTTTCCACAAATTTAAATAAATAAAACTTAAATAAAAAGACTTAAATAGTGAGACATTAGTGCTGTGATTTTGTTTCTGTCCCAACTGGGGAAAATCCTCCCCACAGCATGACGCTGCTTCCACCATGTTTCACAATGGGGCTGTTAGTTTTCTGGAAAAGAGCTTAACTGTTTGAGATGTAAAACTATTTTATGAATAGAGGGGAAACTTTTTATATTTTTATTTCATTTTTAGAAGAAAAAAACCCTACAATTTACTGCAGCATTTTTTTTATTTTCTTCATAACAGATTCTACAAAACTTCTACATTGTTTGATTTCAACATAAACAAAGCCTCGCCTGCCATCTTGTGAGCAAAAGGCGAACTGCAGCCACCCTGCTGGATTTTACAAAAACTCCCAATTGTTTTTGCTTTGCAGATTTTTCCAAGTATTTAAAAAAGCAACATCGGTTTTACTTTTTTTCACTCACTTTTACTGGACTTTTATTTCATGCAATTATCTATAAACTATAACATAATGCAAATAAATTCGGTTCTGTATTGAATTTATAATATTTATGACATTTTCAGCATTTATTAATGCTTCAAATAACTACAACTTGTATAAATCTCCACATTTTTTTAAAGCTCTAGTGAAAATCTGAAATAAATAAAATGAACTTTTATTCCTTCAGAATTTCATGCTAGAATAATATGACAAGGTCCTTTGGATAAGTTTTTATCTTCTTTATCATCTGGGTTATTGTGTGGTAAGAAACGTCCCACAGCATTACAGACCCCACACTGTACCTCAGCAGTGAATATCAGCTGCTTTATCATATATTTATCATATATTTCTCTGCTGTTGTATTGAACTAAATCCATCTAGATTCCATAATTTCTCAGTCAGGGTCGTCTGTTAAAATCTGTTTTATGTCAAAATTCATGTTATGTTTTACAATAAATGTACATTTCAGTCTCATAAAGTCAATGCAGAAGGTTCCAGGTCCAGTGAATTTAGCAAACATGTTTATTTTTCATAATAAAAAGGGAAGAAATGGTTCCGTTTTTCCTACACAAGACAAGCTAAAACTATTCACACCACAAGCTGATTTAGATTTAAAATCACAAACTTTTATTTTTGATACAAAGAAATAACATCAGCTGAAGCTTCAGGAGTTTCTCACGAGGATTTATTCCCCCTCTTTAGAACATTTGAAATCCCCAGCTGTAAAAACAACAAAACAGAAATAAACATTCAAAACACTCAAAGATCTGATGAACAAGTAGGAAATTTATATCACGACTTTTCAAGCATCAGAAACTCAAATTGTCTTTTTTTCTACATTTAAACCCAAACAAACGAGAAAAAAAATGCAAACAACAACCTGTTCTTCTGTGGTCCGTTTAAAAAATGCAAATAATTTAAAATATGTGTAACATGATCTGCTGTGCTGCTCCTCTCTGATGATCAAATTGATTATCTGATCTGAAAAAACAAACTGACGCCATTAAAGACACAATCTGCAATACCCGTTTCCGCCTGCAGGGGCGCTACTCTAACAGAAAACATGCCGCAATAAGCGATTGATCACCTGATAAATTAAAACAACATCAGTCCTTTCTATTCTGATTATTAGTATTTTCTGAAGGGCAGTTTTGCTTCCAGGGACTTTATAATCCTCCCATAACATTCTGTTGGTTTTTGTTTCCATTTTATTTGTTATTTTTGTTTGTTGCGCTTTGTTTGGAATATTTAAAATATCTTCCTCTGCTAACAATTCTTTACAAAATTAAAGTTTTTTTCATCTTCCATTATTATGACATTATTAATATATTACTTTAAATTGGTCTGTAAACAACAATATTACAATATTATTGTTTATCTCAATAATTTCTGGGACAATTTATCATCCAGAAAAATTTGACAGAGGGGGCCCAATATATGGGCTGTGGGCGATTTGTGGCTCGTGGAACAATTTTGTGCGGACCTCAACTGCAATTCAACAAGTAGAAACTTTAAGTATTAAGTAAAGTAAAATTATTAGCAACAAATTATACCTTGTTAGGTTTATTTGTCTTTCAAATCTACAAACTGATTGTCTTTCTTTAGACAAAAATGCAAATTTCCTCCCAAGAGATGTTGGACTACTTCATTCTTTTAATTATTGAGTGGGTAACAAAAGAAAACAACAACATCTTTCTGTTTTTAACTCTAGAACTGAGTTTACCTCTTTCCAGATTGCCTTCTTCGCCTTCGAGTTGCGCGGGCATTTCAGAAGTCCCTTCTTCTCAAAAAACAGAAACTCCACCAGGAGCTTCACCGCCGTGTTGTCGAAGCTCCTTTTGTCTGGTAAGGTGTAGTTTGGGTCGTAAGTGTGATGCATCGCCACCAGAATCACGTTCCGGCTTCCTTTGACGTGAAGACGAAGCGAGAGTCAAGCAGCAAAGACAGAACAAACCTGCTGTAGTGACACATCCTGGTGAACATTGATTTACCTGAGACGGTGGACATGGCCGACTGGATGTCCGTCTCAAAACGACTGACGATGGGACAGAAGACGATTGTGTAATCGCTCAGATCAGGGCTGCGCTGCAGTTTTGCGCCTCTTTTCTTGAGTTTTTTTTCTATTGTGAGATGAGAGTCTAAGGTGTTTCCAACAACATGTGAGTAAACCTTCACCATGTTTCCTGAAAAAGAGAAATTATTTCATTTACGTTTATTCAACCAGAGCAAGGCAAAACGTTTTCGTTTACATATTTCTAGAGACGCACCGATGTCAAAATATGGGCCGATATCAACACCCGATATTGATATTGCTGTTTTGGCTGATAACCGATATTTTTACCGATATTATTTATAATTCTCTACTTTGTGTTGGATTAAATTTGCGACTTTAGACTCCAAACAACTAATTTTTTATAGTATTTTGTACATTTTAAAAATGGATGTTTTATTATTTTTATGTTAATGTTATATTAAGTTTTGTACTATTGTCTTTGAATCAAATCAGAATTTAAAACTGTCCTCACCCAGTTAAAGAGCCACATTTCTCTGTTATTTTACTCACAATATCAAGTTAAAATAACGACTTATTTTACTGTAGGATAATTTAACTTCTTGTTTCAAATTGCATGAACCAAATTTCTGATCTGATGATGAATTTTATTAAACATCTGAATGAATTCAGCTCAGAAACATTCAGTGTGATCAGGACAAGAGTCGGATCAACGTAACGCACTTCCATCTGAGGAGACAAAAACACGCCGCTAAGCATTCTGAGAAATAGTTCCCACTTCTGACCATTTTCTTCTTTCAATTTTTTAAAGTGTAAACCTAAAATCTCTAGTTTATTCAACTCTTAATCAGAATGATTAAAATATGTTTTATTATTCTGTTTTTCTGATTGATGCTCAAAAGAAATAGGCGTTCTTTGTTTATTACACCTATTTGAAAATTTAAAGTAAGGAAGGAAGAAAGAGGAAGAACACAAAGAAGAAATGAAATAAGAAACGATGATAGAAACCAAGAACCACAAAATGCAGTAAGAAAAAATGAAGACAAGAAAAAAGGAGAAGATGGAAATACACAAGTAAGGGCAAAATAAGAGAAAATAAATACAGTGACAGTGGAAAGAATGGAGGGAAATTAAATGGTAAGCATTTATCATATTGTTATCATGATGAATTTCTTTTAATAAATATTTTTTATTTATCATTCTGACAATAATTGGCGATTAATATTAAAAAGTCCCCTAAAATTGTCTGGATTATTTTTACCGTTTCCTCCTGTTTGTTCAATGAGACTATTGATAAATACCAATAAGTTTGAAAATATGATTAGTGATACAAATCACACTTCTTTATGTATCTGAATGAAAGTATTACAAATATATTTATAGTATATAGGATATTTAAAATAGCAGAATTGATGTTTGTGGAGACATGATTTCTGTCATGCAATATGTCGCATGATAAGAGCATTTTAGTCCAAATTAATTCATTTTCCACTCTAAAATGTTTACTGAGATCTTTCAAATGAGATGATTTCACCCGTTTTATTGCTTTAATTTCACCAAAATGCTGCAGGAGCTAATTTAGAGCTAACTGTGTAAAGGTGAATGTAACCCAACATGAGTAACAGGTTAAATAAAGAAGCTTCGTGTTTAAATCATTTAAACCATCGATTATCCGCTGTGCGTTTGTGTTTCACTATCGGACAAAAACAATCATAAAACGCGTCATATTGTGTTAATTATGCCCAAAAAAGCGGATAAGAAAACCGTTGATATCACAAAGTTCGTCACAAACGAAATAAAACTCATTTTTCTATCATTTCTCTAAAACCTGAAGCTTAGCTGAGCATTTTTCCATCTGTGAAGGAATATTATTCCGTAATTTTTCTGTGAAAAGGTGAACTTACCGTTGAGTTTGTCCTTTTTCTGTCTTTCTGACTGAAAACTTTCGCTTTCAGTTAGAAGGAAAACCAATGAGGTGAAGCCACTGAAGTACCACCGGCTGTCCAGCAGGTGGCGGCGCTGTGTCGGTAATTAGGAGTAAAATCAACTCAAAACTGATTTTTATCATTTTTTCTCCGGATAACACAAATAAACATTTAGCTGTTCCACCTGTTTCACCTTTATTATGTATGTTTAAAAGATCTTTCAGAATATCAGATGAAAAATGATGTGTTTGGGTAATTGTTTTGAATCTATTCCTGATTTATATTTACGTTTTAAAGTAAATTTTCGTTCAGAACATGGAAGCTGATGCTGGTTTTGTCTCCCAGCCTGCAGCTGTGCTGGGTTTGGACTGAATCCAGCCAACATAGAGCTGCTGATCATCTGTATCTGCCCTGAGCGTCTGACCAGGGCCGGACAGGAAAGACTTCAGGCCTCTGATAAACGAGCTGCGTGTCCAGTGGCCACATAACCTACATTTAGAGTGAAAAATGTTCTGGCTGCTCACATGGAGACGTTTGTTTCATCTGTGAAGTTCAGATTCCTTCCTGTTCTGTTAGTTCAGCCTCAGTTTGTTAAATCTGAACGCTTCCTGTTTATCGTGGAGGGTTTTTTTTTTTGCTGACGGTGCTGAACTCAGAGTTGCACCTTGGTTATGGTTTATGGAGGTCAGACAGGTTAAGCTCCTGTGTAATAAGCTACAATAAGACTTATGCTCAGGGAATGAGACAAAGGCTAAACCGATCTTATTATTTTTGATAGCGACACCGAAAATCCGAGCTGTGGTCTCAGCAGAGAGTTGCGATTATAACATTTAATCACGGCGCCCTATCGCTTCTCGCCTCCAGGTTTGATTTACCCGCCCTCTTCCTGAGGAAAAATCTCATTCAGTAGACGGATTGCCGAGCTGCTCCCTGTGACTCGCCTCTATAAATCATTCTTTAATCAGGGGCCTGTGAGTTTGGGCGCAGACACCCGCAGGAGCCGCACGGCGACATCTCAACTCCTCCCCATGTGTCTCTGCAGTCTGGGGAGTTTTTACCCGCCGCTGTTTTCCACCTTGGGCCTTGTCTGCATTTGTACCAGTCATCAGAAAAAACGAAGAGCGATGACCGCCCACCGCTCCTCACACTCTTCCTGCGCTGGAGGGAAAGTTGCGCCGGATGAGATCAGTTCAGACCCGAATGAGGGGAAACTCGGCTGGAGTTGCAGGAGTTCAGGTCGACCTAAAGGTCTTATGATGTGTCAGCAGCCTGTGTGGAATTGATGAGCTGATCCATTTTTCATTACCGTAACTTCATCACACTTCACTGTAAAGAGAAATTAATGCTTCGTCATCTTTGGCACAAATCATTTTGAGCTGTTAATGGTTTATTAGGGTAAAATGAATCGATTAACGTTGACTTAGACCTTCTTTCGGTGTTGTAGTTTGGCCTCCATCCATCTGAGGACGCTGCTGGTTATCCTCAAGAATACCCAGTTGATACATAAACAAAGACGGAGGGGCCATACCGGAACGAGAAACGTTCAACAGAGTCCGATGGGATTCAACATTCACTTTATGCAGTTGTATTAAAAAATAAACACTCAACAAACTCCTAAACCCCGCCGTGCATGAATTATGATCCTTTATGCCAGGATTTCTTTTCCCAGTGTTTTTGATTTTCTTAAGTCATAAAAAGCTAAAACAAAAAAACGTTCTAGGATTTTTTCCCTATGTGATCAGTTGCAATTTTCTCCAAATAAAAATGTGTTATTTCATAAATATATCAGCAGTTTCAGTCTTTAGCGATTACTGGATGTCACTTTGTCAGTTTTCTATGGCAGAAGGAGGGACTGGATCATCCGAGTTGCTTTTTCCTCTGCTTTAAATACATTTTCCCTGCACTTGCAGTGGATGGCCAGTAGTTGGCAGTGTATTGCATGAGGGTCAGTGTGTGTGTGTGTGTGTGTGCATTTATAACATAAAAATCCACAAGATAAAGACTTTTAGATGGCTGTCCACTGCAGTGACATTTTCACATTAATACTGATGAATCAAAACATTAAAATATATTGTTTGGTTGTTTTATGTAGCCCGTTAAGCTATGAAAAGACAACCAGGCCTCTTGATGCTGAGGTTTTTAAGAAAATGGCCGCTTATCAATTAATCGATAAGATCAGTCAACTCAAGATTAACTCACTAACACATGACTTGCATCTGCAGGTCTGATATAAAGAATGTTAAGATAACTGTACCAACTGCTAGCCTAGCATGGTGGTGTTAGCATGAGGAACTCCAGTGGTGAAGCCGGAGAGGATCCAGCGCCACACGGGCAGGGAAACCCCGTGGGGTTCGAACCCGTCACCTCCTCCAACATTTAGCTTCTGGGAAAAAAAGACTAATTTAAATTAGCTACAATTTCTGATCAACATCTGGACAAAATTATACCAGAATATTTTTGATTTTCCTCCTGATCACGTTTATATTTACATTTATGACATGAAGTGAAAAGTGAGACAATTATCACATATTTTCTGGTTTGTACAGAATTTTTTGCTTATGGAAAAAAAATCTTTCAGAAATGACGATTTTAGTTTTGATGAAATGTTGACAGATTTGCTATTTGAAAATAGTCTAATTAGCAAGAATGAAGATAAGATTTTTTTTAAAAAGCTTCTAAACACAAAAAACGCAGAATTAATTCTCAACACATAGTTTTGTTTTGGAGCTTCTTCTTGTCAGCCTGAGGAAAATGAAAAGTTATAATACAAGACAAACTCAGGAAAAGTTGATTTAGGCTATTTCAGTCTTTTAGTTTTAAAAAATGGATCTCATATTATTTTCATGTGTTTATTTTAGTAGATCATTGCAGGAAGCCAAAAAACACCAAAATGGGTTAAAATTACATAAAAAATATACGTTAAAGTTTTTTAATACAGAAATGCGAAGAAGCAGGTCATTCATAGAGCTGTATTTAATAACATCAATGAAAAGCTTAGTGGAAGGAAAAAGTGTGGTATATAAAATGTTTGACCTAAACACTGAAAAACAGAACTGAACTCCAACTTTTAAAAATTAGTTAATTTGTTAGATTTCATCAAATTAAGTTTGTCAAACATTTTATTTATGTTTGTTTATCATCACAAATTTAAAAACTTAAAACACTTACTTGGATAAACTTAATTTTATTATTTATAGCAAATTAAATCTTTTTTCAAAAAAGGTGGTTCAACAGAATGAGATTAGTTTTTTAAATTAAATCATTGAAATAAATTCACCTTTAGATAATTTTGCATGACGTGAAAAACGTGTAATAATATTTTTAAGGATCAGCAGGCAGGGTTGTTACACTGAAAAACATCTTTCCTTCAATTAACTTAAAAAAAATAATTTGTTAATGCTAATTTATTACTATTTTTGGTCAACATCTAATTCTGATTTGAGTAATACTGAGACCACAATGTGCAAAACTAATTAAATTAGATGTAACACATTTTTAAGTTGGTTCAAATGAATATTTTTTCCAGTGTACAGGGTGGGAATGGTCATTACTGATGGTTATGGTTGCATATGAACTATTTATTTTTGCTGTTGCAGTAAAATTTTAGATATTTAATCACTTTCATTTTCAAAATGTTCATAGATTAATTCAATGGGACAAACAGCGCCGCGCTTGATGGCACAAAGTTTCCACCAACCTGGTGAACGCAGATAACCGGAGGGGTCGTTTTGTTTGTTTTGTTTTGTTTTTTTAAAGCAAAGTGCTCTGACGTCACCATGTTGGAATATTTTTGCGCCACTCAGCTGGTTTGCAGCTCCCAGTCCGCGCATGTTTCCACAGAGCGCTGCGCTGCTCTGCGCTGCGCTCCGCTCCGCTCCGCTCCGGCGCCCCAGCCGTGCGTAATGATCACGGAGACGTCAGGAGCTTTAAAACAAGATGTCGCTTCCCAGGTCAGATCGAAGCGACCTGACAGCTTCCCTGGCGCTGAGCTGAGGAGATGGGGGATCTGGATTCCTGGGTTGTTGGGAAATACAGCCTCCCGCCCCGTGGAGTGATGGACACACTGACCCGTCAGTGTTTCTGAAGGTCTGTGTTGATTCGGACTCAGTCGGCAGCTCCGCCGCTGAAGCAGGTGAAGTAGTTGGTCAGGATGAGGCGCCTGGTCAGTTAGAAAACCATGAACTGTGTGTCTAAATGGAGAGATGGCCTGCGTGCTCATCTTCAGCCGACTTTCTCCGTTCTCACACCGGCTCAGAGGAACATCACTTTGTCTCTTCTCTCTTTTGCTGACGTTTCTCTGCTACTGCGCGCTTTTCTCCGGCGGTGCCGTCATGCAAAAGTCAGGTGATCCGACGCCCAGCTGTCTGCGAGCTGACGGAGCCAAGCGGCGCCTTCACAAATCCCTGACCTGTCTGTTTCCGCCGGACGCCGGGAGGAGCAGCGCTGCTGATGAGGCGCCTCAGCCGCCGGCCGACCAGACGCGCCCCGCCGCGGGCCGAACCGGCAGGGACGACACCGCCAGTCCGCCGATCAGCCACCTGAGGTTCGGCAATAAAAAGTTACCAAACGCCATCATAGTCGGCGTGAAGAAGGGAGGAACGAGGGCGGTGCTGGAGTTCATCAGGATTCATCCGGACGTCCGAGCGGCGGGAACCGAAACGCATTTCTTCGATCGAAACTATGATCGAGGTCTGGAGTGGTACAGGTAAGAACCAACCGTCAGCGATTAACCGACATCTGTAGGCGCGTGTTGGTCTTTGTTACGTTTTAAAGGGAAAAAAACGTGAAACTGAATACACACTCTAAAAAATGTTTTTTGGGCTTAGGTTCATCTTATGGACTTATTTACATTAATTTAACTTAATTCTTTCACTTTTGCTATGACAACGTACCTTTTTGTGTTCATTTAACTCAAAACTTACACTAAAAAGTTGAACCAACTTAACTGAATTGCTTCCATAGGTAACAAGCAATTCAATTAAGTTTATCCAACTTAATTTATTAAGTTTAACCAATTCAATATATCCAACTTATCATCCATAAACGTAATTGAATTGCTTGTTACCCATAGAAGCAATTCAACTAAATTGGTTCAACTTTTTCTTTTTAGAGAAAAAGTTGGCCTGTCAGGTTTGTGACTCCAGAGTTTTGCTTTCTGCC